>CABFWB010006094.1:10098-36897 GCA_902151455.1 Timema bartmani
CCCAGTTCACCCGACCGAGATTCGAACCTCAATGTCCTCGTCCTCGGCAGTCTACCTCAATTTGACTAGCGCGTCAGCTAACTACGCCATCGAGACAGGTAAAATGTATGTTATATCCTTTGATAAAATAAGACTTAGAACTTTTAACAGTTTGTTGCATATTATAAAATATACTTGAGCCTCCTTTAGCCAATCTATTCACTGTCCCATTTGGGTAAATGTTCATTCTCACCAACAAAGGATATTAGTTTTTTTAGATTGTTTTATTGTGCATCTCTTTAGTTTTTATATATTCTTAATCGCTTTGACAAAAATGTCTTATAAATAATATTTAAACTTAAGGGTGGTATTTTTACTCCTTTCAAGAGGTAAATATGTCATCCATAGATTGGAAAACTGGTAAAAAATAAAGAACTTCATTAAGTTGTCTTTAGTTTTGCAAACTCAAGAAAACAACCAAATGTTAATGCACTTTAAAGGTTAATTAATTATACAAATTGATGAACATTTTTAGAAAAATTTCTTGCTAATCATAATAGGTATTTATATATTTCTTATTTATGGTAGATAATTAATAATAATTTTTAGAATTCAATTTAACAAGTATTTTTGGAAACAAATTATATATACAGAAATTACATTTTGGCCAAGAATACTTGTGGGCGTTTCTGGTTGTATATCAATCTGAAGAATTATGATCTAGTCTGAACAAATCAATGAACTTACAAACACAGTTTTGTTGAAGTGTCAACTCCCCTGGTACGGTGCCAAAGCTAGAAGTTTCGTCCTTACCACAAGAACTGTTATGTAAATAAGTGCCTTTTACCCCCCTCTAAATGTTTTTCTTTTAATATAGAAATGAGCGTATAGCTCGAACAGGTAGTAAGACGCGGTACTAAATAATAATAAAAATGATAGAAATTGTAATGTTCAATATAACAACATGTAAGTTATTTATGTCAGTTAAATTTAACACAAAACCATAAAGAATAATATATACTAACAACACCAAAGTTATTCTTGAAACAATTTTTAATTATTCATTTTTTTTAACTTATTCTTGCCAATCGATCAAACTGGTATTAATTACCTCAGATTTAAATGGTAGAGGAATTAAGGAGATATTAAGATGGCAGCTTTGCCAGTTGAAATATTTACTATATTATATTCACCAATTTCGACACATTTCTACCCTTATACCTTCACAACAGCATTGTGCCAACCTTGCTTATTAGCTCATTGCAGTCTGCTTCAGTGGCCTACTAATCTTAAGATGTCACTTTCATGTTAGACTGGTTTGTGGATGACGGGGAGATCTGGGTTTGAGTCCGAGGGTGGTTTTTCCTAAATGATTTTACACTCTTCTTCCACACAAATGCGGGTATATTGCCTCAATGCTTCCTTCACCATCCCCACCGCATTAGAGTAACTATCAAATATGTGTATAGCCTGAATAGTTTAGTAAGACGCAGTGATTAAAAAAAACTTGTTTCAAAATTATTATTTTTTAATATGATGTTCTTTTTGCTGATGTTATCTGCAGCTCTGGTCATTGCAGGCTTTGTGTTGTAGTAGCTCCGCTGATACCCTGATACGGCACATATGAGTTAGTGTTTAAGACAGTTTAAAGATGTATGCTAAGGTTGACACTTTGAATATGTCTACATTATTTCATATAGTATAAACCTTTATATTTTAATACACTAGTTCATATTTAAAATAAAACTTTATGTTTTCACTTTATTTTAAAGTAACTTTAAATGTGTTAGTTCTTAGGATATTTCAGCCCCATTGTATACATAAATATAAAATTTGCTTGTATCATAGCAATTTTAACTATCCATGTGTCTTTGTTAAAAAAAAGCTACATTCAACTTTTGTGATTTTTGTCCATAAACATCTATTTTAAAACCCGCCTCAGTGGTGTAGTTGGCTTGGTCGTTGGCAGTCGTGTTGAGCGAGACCACCGAGGACAAGAAGATCGAGGTTCGAATCTCGGTCGGGTGAACTGGGGGTGGTTTTTCCTAAAGGGTTTTCCACTCTCCCTCCACGCAAATGCGGGTTCACTTCCTCTAACTTCAACCTTCCCAATTCCTAATCCATTAGTGTAATTAGTACTTAAGCGTATAACACAAACGGGTAGTAAGACGCGGTGCTAAGTAATAATAATAATAATAATAATAATAATCTATTTTAAATCTAACCTTAGTTTACAATTTTAATAAAATAATGATTTTAATGGGTTATTATTATTATTATTAAAAAGTGAAAACAAGGTCCTTAGGGAGATAATTGATCCAAAAATGGATGATTCTTCTAGGGAGTGGAGGAGATTATATAATGATGAGTTACATACCATGTACTCATCACAAGACATTGTTAGGATAATCAAGTCTTGTAGATTACGTTGGGCAGGACAGGCAGATCTAATGGAAAAATTTAGAACCTTGTTCAGGGTACTGACTGGTAAACCCAATGGGAAGCGACCTTTGGGAAGACCTAGACGCAAATTGAAGGATAACATTAGAATGGACCTGAGAGAGATAAAATGTAATGAGGTAGACTGGATAGAACTAACTCAAGATAGAGATAGGGTGTAATGAGGGGGACTGGATAGAACTAACTCAAGATAGAGATAGGGAAATGAATCAATATTTATAGCTTATATTTATACACTTATTAAAATAATACAATAAAATTTTGATGGTCGAATGACCTTAAAGCTAATAAATAGCTGGTAGTTAAAAAATGCTGTGTATAGGCCTACTATTCTAAGATATTGGTCACATGCGCGATCATCCTTACTGTGTTTCGATTGAATGTGATTAGTTTAAATCAAATCATAAATAAAATTTAAAAATATTATTTACACAGTATTACTAGATCTCCAGTAGAAATCTGAAATTGTGATTTGATAATAATTTTGGTTCAATTGTTCAATCTTTATTGAATACCAATATTATTATTTTAGTTTTATGGTGAGACCATCGGGAAAACCTGGACGTAGATGAGAGGATAACATTAAAATGGGTCTGAAAGAAATAGGATGTAATGAGGTGGACTGGATAGAACTAGCTCAAGATAGGTAGAGGGTGTAATGAGGGGGACTGGATAGAACTATCTCAAGATAGAGATAGGGTGTAATGAGGGGGACTGGATAGAACTATCTCAAGATAGAGATAGGGTGTAATGAGGGGGACTGGATAGAACTATCTCAAGATAGGGATAGGGTATAATGAAGTGGACTGGATATAGCTAGCTCAAGATTGAGGCTGTAATGAGGTGGACTGTGTAGAACTAGATCAAGATAGGGATAGGTGAAGTACTTTTGTAAGTGCAGCAATGAACGTTTGAGTTCTTAATGCCATATAGTAAGTAAATAACAAATTTTCTTAGTAACATTTGTTTTTAACCAAATTATGTTTAATACATAGCTAATATTGTTAAAATATTATATATTTCAGGAATCTGTGTAATCATCCATCATGGGTCTCATATTCGACTCCCTATACGTTGATGTTGCAGTAGGAGCAGCCACACTTCTGGTTCTAATATGTATCTTTTACTCATATGCTTACGGCTATTGGAGAAGAAGGAACATAACTTATATCCCTGCACCATTCTCCATATTTGGAAACGTAGGCGATATGATATTTATGAAGAAGACTCCAGCTCTAGTGATGAGGGATCTATACAATAAACTGGATGGTGAACCATATGGAGGAATTTTCATAGGGGCAACCCCGATTATGCTTATTCGAGATCCAGAAGTTATTAAACAAGTCTTTGTAAAGAACTTTACCAGTTTTATGGATCGCCATTTGGACATTAACGAGAAAGTTAACCCTGTAGAGGAGAACCTATTCTTCATGAAGGGTGAGAAATGGAGATGGCTGCGGTCAAAGCTAACTCCAACCTTTAGCTCCGGGAAGTTGAAAATGATGTTCCAAGTTTTGACCGAATGTGCGTCCGAGATGAATACATACGTAGAGTCAATCGCAAGCAAACAAGAGTCTATTGAAATGAGAGAATTATTTGCTCAATATAACACTGAGATTATTGGGTCGTGTGCATTCGGTATAAAATTCAACACTATAAATAACCCCAAGTCGGAGTTTAGAGCAATTGGACGAACAATATTTGACCAATCGTTTTTTCAAATGATGAAAGGCTTAATCATTACAATTTTCCCCGGTTTGGCAAAGTGTTTTACTTTCACTATATTCGATTTGAAAACTTCACGATTTTTCCGTCGCATTGTTGAAGATACTATTGCCCATAGAGAGAAGAATGAAATATCAAGGAAAGACTTCTTGCAACTTCTCATTCAGTTGAAGAAGAAGGGTTACGTCACAGAAGATAGCACGCAGTTGAAAGAAGACGCCTATTTGTATTACAAAATAGGTGATGAGGGTAGCAGTGTTCGCAAGGAATTTGGTAAATAATTACTGTTACCATCCACTTATTTTTTACCTAACGCTATAATATTGGCATTTATATTTCACCTTATATGTATAGGTCCATGTTTATAATCCAAATGTTGTTAGCATAACCAAAATTAAAGTTAATCGTATTGTACAAGCATTGTAACTGTTCCATCATGGCAGCCTATCTATCATGTAACACTTTGGTTATGATATTTGAGATGTAGCTTCTTTAAGTGACAGCTTAATCTCCTTTTAGACCCTTTGCTTAAAATGATGAGTCAATAATCTAGTCATAGTTTCTTGCAATATCAGGCGAGGCATGATTGATTTAAAATATACTTTAACCATAACTCCAGATGCTCTTTACACCATTTTGTGCTCAGCATCTATAAACAATAATTAGGCAGCTCTCCTAGAATTGTCTCGCCGGTATCTCATTACCAGGGACTGGATTTTACCAATTTGCCTTTTCTTTTCCTTGGCCGTAAAACATAGGTAGTTGAGATATATATGCATTTCATGTTATTACGAGTAAAATAATATGTTAATCTTATAGCGCCTATAATTGCCTATTCCGTTGGTTACTGCCAATTTTATGAATAAATGCCTTAACACACCCATTTCGGCTTTGGGTTCTCTCTCTCTTTTATATACGTTATGAGTTTTCTGCTGAAAGAGAGAGTGTCCAGTTTCTTAGAAATTATAAGTTTTGGCATACTGGTTTGGAGTAGTTTTGAAACTCGACACTAACTTGTTAATTAGCTTCCAATGAGCGTAAATTGGTTGGAGGGCAATCGGAACAGTGGCAGACATCTGGGGAGGAAACAGCGTGTTGTTGCAGGAGAAAAGTTCAAATTCTTCAGAAAAGGCAAATTTGAAATTTTGGTTTTTGATATCGTGTAAAGTAAAACTCAGCTTTTCTAACTATAAAAAAAATCTTTCTGAAAATTTAACTCATTTCACTTCTGAAAATCTAGAAAATTGGTCTGGTACTGGTCGCGTAAAAGGTCGCTAAGGTGCTATGCCCGATCATCTGTGGCGCTTTGCTGGGTTGAACCCTGGACTGTGTCCTAATAGTCTCAACAGTCCTTGCACTCTTGTCTTAGACAACATACACTGGGTCCTTGCACTCTTGTCTTAGCCAACATACACTGGGTCCTTGCACTCTTGTCTTAGCCAACATACACATGGGTCCTTGCATTCTTCTCTTAGCCAACATACACTGGGTCCTTGCACTCTTGTCTTAGCCAACATACACGGGGTCCTTGCACTCTTGTCTTAGCCAACATACACTGGGTCCTTGCACTCTTGTCTTAGCCAACATACACTGGCAAAGAACTATATTATAATAAATCAAACACACGCCATTACAAATTTATTGATTTTTTATCACAGCGTTCTACCCCTGTTCAGGTTAAACGCACATATGATAATTATTCTAATGGGGTAGGGACGGGGAAGGAAGAATTTTAGAGGTAATCTACCAGCATATGCGTGGAAAACAATCTAGGAAACAACCATCCTCAGTAGACCCGACCCGGATTCAAACCCCGATCTCCCCATCATCATCAGGATGGTCTAGCACGAAGGTGATGTCTTAGACAATTCGGTCACAGAAGCGGGTTATAGATTTTATTAAGTGGTATATTTCCCCACCCCACGTGTTATCACAATAAAATCATTGTTAGCTATTTTTATTTACTCTTGTGACATGGCGGGAAACATAGGCCTATAGTTCCCCAAGTCCTTGTCAAGATTTGTAAAATATATTATTTTATGATCTTCGATTGATCGTCAAAGTAACATATTAATTTTATAAAATACATGTGTTGGTGTATTACCCCCCCTAAGTCATTTAGCTCAAGATAAAACAGCATCTGTTGTACCATTACATTGTCACCTCCCCGTTTCAGAGCTGACGGACGGTCTTCTGGCAGCTCAATGTTTCGTGTTCTTTTTGGCGGGGTTTGAAACCTCCTCCGCTGTAGCCAGTTTCTGCATGTACGAGCTGGCGTTGAACCCAGACATCCAAGAGCGAGTTCGTGAAGAAGTGGACGCAGTTCTGAAGGAGCACAATGGAGCCATCACTTATGAAGCCGTTCAGAAGATGGGTTACCTCGGTAGAGTTGTGGACGGTAGGTCAACATGACTTGCAACACCATTTTATTTAAGACTTCTGGATCCGTATTTTTTTTTTTACTACAGATTTTACGGGCCCTTTTAACTATCTTGGCTTTTTTGAGATCCTACTGTTAAGCAATTCATCTTCACTTTATATATAGATTAGATGAATGAATCATGTCCCATAGTTTAGTATCATGGACCAAAATAAAATACTTCAATTTCAAATGTTTATTTGATTAATACTATTTTCTTCTGCGTGGTTGGAAGGTCAAATACGTAATATGAATTGTCTTATGCATGAGTATTGCAATTTTCTTTATTTTGGGGTAGGCTTTTTTTTAAATACTTTTTCTATTCACACATTCTTGCTGTCTTAACAAATTTGTTTCTCTCACAAAATTTGAGGCCACACGGATAAAGTATTCAGATAGAGTATGTTTATTCAATTTAAATTTTAACTTATTTTATCATGGTGATGACCAACAGCCACAAGACTTCTAACATGTCAGCACTCATAAATATCTACATGAGATGACAACATATAAAATAGGTACATAAAAAACATCCTATTTAATATATATAGAAATCATCCATACGCGTAGAGAATTAAAATTTTCCAAAACATAAATATACCAAGAATAAAACTTTAAACTATGAACTCAACTATCTATGCCATGCCTCATTAACTCTAAGAAATATATTAATTTGTCAAATTCAAATATTCAAATACTAGATTACTTGAAAGAAAGAAGAAAATTCTGGGAGCTGAATAAGGAGGCAAAGGACAGGGTGTATTGGCGGTCTAAGTTCTTTGACAAAAGGAATGGACCTGTCGTAAGACAGAGCACCTAATACTACCACTACTACTACTACTACTACTACTACTACTACTACTACTACTACTACTAATAATAATAATAATAATAATAATAATAGTAATAATAATTCAATCACATTACATGTAGTAATTTTTACACACAATGAGATATAAGTTTTATGATTTCTCAGTGGCTTCTGGAATCTTCCACTATCATTAGAAAGGTTTATATAATAGCCTTTTAATACAATAAAGATCAATTCTTTATTTTTATTATGAGGTTTGGGCAAAGATAAAAATTCCCTTGTAAAACATAATTTATAATATTTTGTTGTTACAGAAACGTTGAGGAAGTATCCAACTATCCCTATATTGGAAAGGAAATGCACCAGACCCTTCACGTTCCCAGAGACAGACTACGTAATGGAGAAGGGAGCTAAGCTATCCATTCCATCATACGCCATACAACACGATCCTCAATACTACCCGGATCCTGAACGATTTGATCCAGAGCGCTTCACAGAGGAAGCCAAACAATCCAGACATCCCTTCACCTACCTGCCTTTCGGAGAGGGACCAAGGATATGTATAGGTGAGAGTTTTAGCCTACTTGATATGTCAGGGTTTTTAGCCCACAAAGTGTCCCAAATAAAATCGGCTCCAAGCGCACAATATCTAAAAATGTGTGTTAGAAATGTGCGCAACCAGCCGTTATGCATAGTTCTGATCACTGACGCTGCTGTTCCCCTCTGCTGTCGTTAACGGCGCATGCGTACAACAGTGACCTTACAAAGTCAGTGAACCTCCGCACTCCGAATGTGTCTGCTTTATACCTGTGAATCTGCCTGTGAGTTTGTGTTTGGGACCGGTTTAATTCGGGACAACCTATAAAATAGGGTCAATGGTTTGAGTTTTGGACAGGTTTTATTTGGGGAATCATTTATAATGAGGTCACTCAATGGTTTGCGTCTGGAGCCGGTTGTATTTGGGACACTCTGTAGAATGGTGTCAGTGGTTTATGTTTGGGGCCGGTTTTATTTGGAACATCCTGAAGAATAGGGTCAATGGTATGCGTTTGAGGCCGGATTTATTTGAGGCCCCCTGAATGATGGGGTCAGTGGTATGCGTTTGAGGCCGGATTTATTTGGGGCCCCCTGAAGGATGGGGTCAGTGGTATGCATTTGAGGCCGGATTTATTTGGGGCCCCCTGAAGGATGGGGTCAGTGGTATGCGTTTGATGCCGGATTTATTTGGGGCACCCTGAAGGGTGGGTTCAATGAATTATTTTCTTTGGAAGACTTTCGCAGCTTTGTATGAATTAAAAGTAATGTTTTTCGGAATTGAGTTTGAGCAGCTGATGACTGTCGCAGGTACAGCAGAAACGTCTGAAAAAATCGTGTCTTCCACGTGGCTTTAGCACTACTTTCAACTACTTATCACATTTATTTGCCACAGAAAGTTGGAGGAGAAACTTCTTCATCGATAATTTGATGTGGAAAAAAAAAGGGCAATATCCGCAAGTTGTAACTGACAAATTATTTTAGCAGTGTATCTTACCAACCATTCGGTCTACACGCCTATGTACGAATTACCCTGATGGACTAAGGATGAGGAAAGTTGAATTTAAAAGAAGTGTATCCGAATTCACGTGAAGAGAGAGAAAGTGGGAAAACATTTAGGAAAAACTACCTTCAGTACATCTGACCATGATCGAACCTCAATCTCCCTGTCATCGGCAGTCTAGTCTACTGCGAGAATGACGCCTTAGACCATGCTCCCACTGATGCGGGTAGCAAATAATTGAATCAGTAGATTCTTAAAGCTTAACCGCTTTATATCTCACTTTAATGTTATATAGATGTATATATCATATGATTTGGAATATATCTCCAGGAAACGGGATGACTTCTGGATAGCTCAGTGGTAAGAGCATTGTTTGACTATATATGTATATAAATATCCATGTATATATGCATATAATATGCGTATAATATGCATATATATATAAATATCCGCTTTGGTGGCCGCACGGTCTAACGCGCTACTCTCACAGTAGATTTGACTGCCGATGACGGGGAGATTGAGGTTGGAGTCTTAGTTGGATGTACTGAGGTGGGTGTTTCCAAAATTGGTTTCCACTCTCCCTTCACGCAAATGCGGGTACACTTCCTTTACATAATACTTTCCTAATCCCTAAAACCAATAGCGTAATTAGTACATAAGCGTATAACCCAAACGGGTAATAAGGCGGGGTGATAAAAATAATAAAACTATATATAAAGAGATTCAGCACAAACAAAAAAGAGATACATACTGAAATTCCTCCAATGAGAGTAAATAACAGCTGATACAAACTTTGGACAGAAACAAGCCCCACTATAATAATATAGTGAAGGTCCAAGTAAATTAACATATTAACGGGTTCGATTCCCGTGTCCAGGTGTCATTTTTCAATTTTCAGAATATAAATTAACATAGCTAATATTTCTATTAATATCTAAGTTAAAATCAAGATAAAACCGGGAATATCAAGAAAATTATTGCATCATCACTAGGGCTATTGCACGAGCCTTCGCCTCCAAACTCCCAGTGAGTTTTCTTTGCAAGTGGATGTAAACTAATGTAATTCCAGCGTCGTTTTGAAATTTTTTTAAATGTGTGGAAAATGTGCCAAATTTACCTAAAATCAAAAAGAGCTAGCTCTATCTAAGGTATAACCGATGGAGATACGACAAAAAATAATAGGACCAAACTTGTGGACCTCGCCAAATCCATAGCTGCTGGTGCAATCCGCTTTTTGATAGGTCTTACCGTTTAGCCACAAGAGACCTCCAAAGAAAGGTCCGCACCAACTTTAAAGTTGCTCCGCCATTTTGAATTTTTTTCGGGAGTTAAGAATTAAAATTTTAAAATTTTTGAAATTTTTCCGTCGGTTACAGACTGAAGAAATAAGTTTGCCAAATTTAAAGTTTCTAGCTAATCTGGAAGTGGGTAAACATTAATATCAGTGAGTGAGTGAGTGAGTGAATCAGCCATGGGGCTTTAGGTAGTAGTATAATAGGACCATAGAATGGTCTGTCAAGGAGTGACTCCTACCTTAAATGGTAAACGGAGTGTATCTCATCAGTGACAATTGATTTTAAGTAATTAAAAGAAAGACAATTGGCAGTTTTGTAGTCAGATTGAGTGCGACAAGTGCAGTGCTATATTAAATACAAGACAACACCTACCTAACCTAGACCAGATTGGAATGGGCTGTGTGCAAAACTGGCCCATTACATTCGAGCTTAGGTCATCTTGTGTTTAGTATAACACCGCACTTGAGTCGTACTAAGGCCCAGTTTCATAGTCAGATTTAGTACGCCTCAAGTGCGGCGCTATACTAAATACAAGACGTCACCTACCTGAAATTGAATGGAATGGATGGAATGGGCCAGTTTCATATGCGAAACTGGCCCATTCCATTTTGGTCTAGGTAGGTGTCGTCCTGTATTTAGTATCGACTCGCACTTTAGGCGTACTAAATCTGACTATGAAACTGGCCCTTTAAGTCTGACTATGAAACTGGTCCAATGATAACATTACATAGGCTCCCTATCCTTCTTTGTTTTTTGTTCCATTTCCTTTTACATGTACATTTGTATGTTATTAGAGGTCTCTGACGACCCCATATAGGTGATAGGGCGGGTTTTTGTTATATTTTCCCGCCCCTAGCCCAAAGAATGTAAATAATCAGCCCACCAGGGCGCTAAATAATGTCATTTAAGTTTAATTACATGTTCTGTGTATTGTTAGTTTTCGAGAGCCCTACGGGGATGGTGTTTACTGTGCTTCAATGTGATTCCTGTTTTTATATGTTAAATATTAGATGTTTAAATAAAATAAAAACTCTTACAAACAAATGAACATTACATAGTCCAGGCCTTTTCCGTACTCCCTCAAAATTATCAATTTTGCTACTTCATACCATTCATACTACACACTTAAGGTGGTAGTGTAGGGGACGCGATAAAAGGCCAGTGTTTTTGCAGTTTTTATACCAACACTTTTTTTTTCGACAAAATAAATAAAATATTGCTCCAGTAGAAACATAGAGGTTAACTTTCTTCCCATGGTGATATCAACAGTTGTTGAATATCTGTCATGAGCATTTTGGCATTAGATGGACACTTTTTAAATTAGGAGAAAAAGTTGTCATTAAATTCCAGGACACCCTTAATAGATATTCAACAACTGTTATCACTAACTGAAGAAAATTAAACTCTATGTTTCTTCTGGAGAGTTATTATATTTAGTTTGACCCAAAAAAAATTGATATAAAAATTGCAAAAATACTGCCCTTAAATCGTGGACCCTACTATCCCAACTTAATGACGGTTGTGTTTTTAAAAGTTTTTTTTTAATTTTATGCTGGTCACATTTTTGGAGAAAAATGTGATAGATAAATTAGATTAGTTTAAATCAAGCTAGATACAAAAATATAAATACCAACTGGAAATTCATGTCAAGCACTGTTTTAATTAAAAAAAATTTGTTCCAGGAATGAGGTTTGCGCTGATGCAAATTAAAGTGGGTCTGGTTTCTCTTCTGTCCAAATATAAGTTCAGTCCATGTGAGAAGACCGATATTCCGATAGTGCTGCTCCCTAAGGCCTTTTTTCTCACCCCGACAAACGGCATCTGGCTCAAGATTACAAACAGAGATTAAAAGTGATTTTAAGCTTCATTTTTGCAATGAATTTTAAAAACTGACAACACACAAGTTCATTGTAGCACTGTTTAAAAAATATGTCACTAAATGGTATAGTAAAATAATACCATTATTAAATATATTCTTTTGAAACGTGGTTCTTGGAATTCTTATTTTATTAAACAGTTTTGTTATAGGCGAGCTTTGCAGTGAATCGGTCAGTTAACGTGCAAATGACATAATCCATTTTTGAGACATTTTACTTTTTACTCGTGGTAGACCAAGAAAATTAACAATTACGATCATATGATACGAGAAATCAAAAGGAAGCTCATTATCCAATATGGATAAGAAGTGTCAAAGTTGATGGATTTCAAAAGATTTCAATGATAATGGAAATATCATTACAAGTCTTATTCATATAAGGATGATGAAACTTTAATGTAACATGTGTAAAGGCACACTGGCCATAAATAATTTACAGTTCACACAAATAACATTTATATTTAAATTTACAATTTAACAGTGTAGCAATTGCGACGATTGATGGAAGGATTTTTTTCAGTGTGGCTGAGTGTAATTGCATTTAATGTCTTTAGGGATGTGTGAAGTGTAATGAGAGTGGAAAAACCATTTTTATTATTTTAAAAAATTGCTCCACAAAATTTTAAAGATGGCAGAAGAGATGTAAAGGGCAAGAGGCATAAGCATTCCAAGGCAATGAAACGCCTTTACAAAGATATTCGGAAAGCTCAAACCACTAATAAGTTGGTGAAATTACTTCATAAGTATATTATGTTATTGAACTTTAATAACTAACTTTTTTGAAAATTCTTTTGAAAGCTGGAACCCAATCCGGAACCTCCAACTTAACACGTCAATATATCTTACCACTGAGCTATCTAGGGCTAATCCTATGTTTGGGTCATTTATAGCTCATATTTTAAGGGTTGGTCGGTAATAGATGTGTAAAATCGTCGGCGATCTAATAACAATCGGAAACACACTCCATCGTTGATCCATGGTAGCCTTATGCTGCCGTTTGAACAATTTTTATTAATATTAAATGGTTTCTTGGATATAATTTGTAAAGCAGATGTCACCAACCTTTATTTAGCTGTGGACCACATAAATATTTTACCAAAACGCTCTAAACCACTTACTAACTATTTAGCAAAAAAATTTAGAAAATCATTTTAAGAATGACCTTGAACAAAGAATACAGCGTGAGACATTAATATGTATGCACAATCGTGCATATGTAAAATAACTAAGATAGATTACTTTTTAGTCATATTGGCCATGAGATGAAATTTGTAGGTTAATATATTAATAGATAATGTTACTTTTTACCTTCTGACACCTCTCTGGTTGAGAAAAAGTAGTAATTGTAAAAAAAGTCTGTAGCTCTGACTAGAAACGAAACTATTTTACCAATTGGGATAAAACTTGGGACATGAGGTTTTCATAAGGTTTCTCGGGGTTTTATTAAAAAATATTCTATTCAACCCTAAATTAATGGTTGTATTTTTTACTTAGGGGTGGAAATAGAAAAAATAGATTATATCAAACTCGAATTGATTAAAATTCGTATATATGTTTTGTTTGATATTAAAACTAAAAGTAAGTTCTCATTTCCTCATGCAAATAGCTTTGAGGGTAATTTACTATTAAGGAAACTTCCCATTTTTATCGTATCTCCGCACCTCTTTGAGATACGAGATAACTTATCATTTCAAAAATGAAAGCATATTAAATATAAAAATCATTATTTGAAATATATTTTATAAAACCAACAGTTTCCGAATTATAAGTGAATATATATTTGTCGTAGGTGAATTGGAAAATCTGGCCTATTGCAAAAGGCGCCAAAATTGTATTTTCTTATCAGCCTGATAATTTTTAAGCTTATTACAATATTACAATTAAAATGAATTTAAGTAATATTATTGCAATAAGCCCATAGCCCCATACATCCTTGAACTATTAAGGAAATGAACCTTTGTTCTCTCAATCAGCCTAGTTGATTCCAGGATTATTGCAATAAGCCCAAGATAGTGAAGGCTTATTAAAAAATCTACAGCAGTGGTTCCCAAACTGTGGGACGTAAAATTATTCCTGATGGTATGCAGTGAGAAGCCAAACAAAACAAACAAATTAAAGTCGTAAAAAATGGAGTCATAAAATCTAATAAATATATTACATATAAATATATATCCTGGCGGCGATGGCGTAGCTCGTCTAGGGTAATAGTTCCAGACGCTACTAGATGGCACTAGTGTCATTCCAGCCAAAGATTCTGTCGCTCGCCGTACTGCATTTGTTGACGATTAGTTGCTGGTAGAATCTGTGGACTGCAACCATAAAGTGCAGGAGCAAACCTAAACAAAAACTAAAATTGGGAAACCATGTAGTTTAAAAATAATAGAGCAGAATCTTAACAAAGAAATACATTCAGCGTGAATATTCAGAAAAAATTAGTATCTGATTTATAATATAATTTCTATAGAAATAGATTTGTGTAAAATTTCAATTTAAATTTAAATTTTCTTTATTATAGTGCTGGCCAACAGTCGTAAGACCTATGACAGGCCAGCACTGAAAAGTACACAAGTACCATACAAAATACATATATTTACACGAGAAAATAAGATAAACAAAAATGGCTAAATAATCTTTTATATACTGATGAATAGTTACGAAAAAAAGTAGTAATTAATAATGATAAGAATAAAAAAATAGCATTAATAATAACTAAAGAGTGGTTAAAAGCAGTAACAATATGCAAAAAATAGATCAGAATATTAAATAATAATATATTTCGATTACAGTAAAAATTTTACTATATCTATCAAACGTGACGGCTGCAGATCATATACCCTGACGTATACATACGTGAGAGTTTTTCATCACCGTGTCAACGAGTCTTACTACCCATTCAGGTTTTACTCATATAATATAGTAATTACTCTAGCAGGGATTAGTAAGGAAGTATTTTAGATATAATCTATCCGCATTCGCGTAACAGGAGAGTGGGAAACCATTCAAGAAAAAAACCTTTCAGTAGACCCAACCGGTATTCGTGCCTCAATCTTCCTCTTATCAACATGCCAGTCTAACATGAGAGTGACGCCTTAGACCATTCAGCCACTGAAGTGGGTTACGTGAAAGTAGATCTAGTAACCGTCAAGGAAGGTTCCTCTATTGAAAATAAGACTATCATATGTGTTTAGCCGTGGGATAGGCGTATGTGGCCCGCGGACCCCGGTTTCCCAAACAAAATGTCATCATGTGCGCACGGAAATAAAGCCACATCAATATACATCCGCCACATCAGTGTTGACCTACGTCCGTGAGGTACGTCATAATATGAGCAACCAATCGATTCAGACAGGAAGGAGTTGTCGCAAGACAATGCGACCCTATTAATCACCTTTACACTGTGCGGCGGTCCGAAAAATAGTCACAAATGCGCTACAGACGACCCTTATGTTGCAGAAATTTGAGACAGAAAACCTTTTGCATAGGAGTGTTTTATGGAGTAAGTGAGGAGAATTGGAATTTTGTGTGTGTGTGTTTTGCAGCTTTAACTAAATTAACGTTTTATTGCTTTTCATATTGAAACAATAATCTGAAATACTATTTTACACATTTTTTTACATTAAGTTTGCTATATTTAACTTCAAAGTTTAACATTTCTTGTGCTTATTTTAATATGAGAAAAATGTTGTGCATGGTATTCACAGTGATCATTGTTTTTACGCTCAGTAACCAGGGAATAATTGGAAAGTGTATTTTCGCAGGTATTAAAACAACTGTACGGTAGAGGCGTAACTAGATTTCACGGCACCCAGAGTAAATAAAAAAGAGCGTCCCTTGAAAATAGTTTTTAAAATTTAGCTGAATTATTTTAGTGGTACTCAAAATGGTTACTCTTTATAATAATGGTTACAAAATAATAAAAACAAAATCCACATGTATTATTTTTTTAAATTAAACTTTTATTGTTGCTAATAACGCTGATAGATTTGGCACCTAGGGCACGTGTCCAAACTTCCTCTCCCTAGTTACGCCATTGTTAATTGTACGGGACTATGATGGTTTGGTTCAAGTTAACTTTAGAGCTTTCTTTTAATCTTGGATAAGATAACTTACCATCTAATTTTTATAGGAAGAGCCTTTTTCTGAAATCTAGAAAAAAATACTAGATCTACATACTCATGCACCAGACTATGTGATCTTCAGCTTGTCACTTTTAATATGTATTGTCACTACCTCAAAGATAACACCAATAAAAGGTATTTAGTAAAATGTGATAACTTTGGTGCCTGAGAAAAAAAAAAATTGGCCTAAGATAGGTCGCTAATTACATTCACTTTGGTCAGAACTACCATTTGGGACAAGTAGTAAGTGTTACTCAACCACTAACCAACAATGTGGCTTATACTACTTGTTCCAGGGGTTAGTTCTGACCAAGGTGAATGTAATTATTTACTAATCTCAGGACCATTTTTGACTCATACTTATTTATTTTAGGTATTTAACGTGCAATTTATTATCCAACTGGCTATATCAGAACCTATAATATACACAACATCCAGCCCCCAGCCATTAATTCATCACTATGAAAGGGGAAACCCACATTTCACCAATGATACTTTTTTGGGCCATGCCAGAAATCTAACCCGGGACCCTTCTCTCAATAGGCAGACACGCTACCGACTGAGATAATGTGTCGGACTTGACGCATACTCTTTTCCCAAGCATTAAAGATTAAATGCTGACCACAAAATAATATGTTTGTAAAAAACTTTTTAAAGGGTTCTATATCCACAGTGGAATTTAGATTGAAATACACTTTTTTTAATTGATAATTAATATATTGTTTATAAAATAATACTAATAATATGGTAAAATAATATCAATATGGACTGCAAAATTATGAGCATATTGCCCAAAATTTTCTTCCTGTGAACTTAAACATGATTGAAAGTGTATCTTCATAAAATATGTAATCAATTGTTCCTTCTTTTTTTTAAAACAGATTACATCTTTGATATTTATTGTTATATCTACAAGTATATCAGCTTCCAGATACTATCAATATTATGGTAAGTGTATTTGTTTTTATTTATTTATTTATACGTGTGCGTGTGTATGAAATTTTTACCATCGTTCTTTGCGTCTTAACTACAAAGGGAGTAGGAAAGGGGTGGTAGGTAGTTGGAGAGTTTGAAGCTCCCCTGGAATTTGATTGATTGATACCACAAGGGGGTACATATATACGTGTACAAACTTTTACTGACTAAAGGTGTACTAACACTTTCTACTGGGCCCACCTTAGAAAAATTAGCTTTCTACGCCCTTTTTGACTTGCTACAGTAGCCCCATGGCTTCTTTGGTGCTGACTGACAGTTCACAGCTGACAGCTGACGGCTTTGAAAAGCTACCGGACCAAATTATGTATCCCTAAGCCGAACCATATGATCTGTAAAAAAAACATATGTTTAGCAGCTGTCACTTCTGACAGTCAAAATTTAGGTACATACCTAAATGTTGACTGTCACAAGTTAGCTGTGAACTGTCAGTCAGCACCAAAGAAGCCATGGGGCTACTGTACCAATCCTGATCATCAGCATTTCACATTTCTAGGTTAGGAATAAGATAGGGGGAATTTAGATTGAATTTAAACGCACCTCAACAAACCCAGCTGGGTTTCTAGCCCCAATCTCTCCCGTCATTGGCAGTCCAGTCTATTGCGAGAGTGACGCCTTAGACCAGTGCTATCCAATTAGAGGCCCACGGGCCGCATCCGGCCCACCAAGCCCTACAAATCGGCTAACAGATCAAAAGTCCAGCCATCCCTGGAGAAGCGTTGTACAACATAGTTTTCATTTTTCCTTGAACAATATAGATGGTCTAACTGTATTTGGGTCTATATATTCTTGTTATTCTTGTGAATAATTATCCTTTTCGCTTAATAACGCTATCAAGTGAAAGACCCAGACATCATTAGGAAATAAGCAGATAAAAGACCTCTGTTCAAATTGCTCTGACAACGTATGGACCAATTTTTTTCCAATTTCGAAAGGAGCCAGTGGTATAACTTTTCCCGTTAATGATTTATATTTGATTATAATGATTTACGTTTAAATGATTTTGACATGATTTACTTTTTTCATATGTGCTAGTAATATTCTAACTTTTATATTTAATGTCACTGAAATAGCTCAATAACATGTAGAACAAATGTATTACCTTTTCACTTTTTCACCCTTTTAAACTGCAAACGTAAATTGACCAACCAAATATTATTTTGTTGCTGTGGCCCACGCTATGTAACCAATTGAAGAGCCCTGCCTTAGACAATCCTACCACTTATGATTCGTATGAATAACTCCCTTCCGAAAATTTTCAAAGTACCTTTAAAAATGTTCGTCTCATGGAGGTTACCTTTAGTTAGTTATCCTGTTTGCTCTTTCTTCTAAAATCTGATTTACATAGGAAGGGAATTTTTTTGACAACTTTAAGGCGGGAGTGTAAGGAACACAAGTTAAGGGAAGTAATTTTGCGGTTTTTATACAAACACTTTTTTTTTTGTTAAAGTAATTCAAGTATTTCTCCAGTAGAAACATATTGTTTAGTTTTATTCATGTTGTTACCTCAACAGTTCTTGAATAATGGTGTCCTGGAATTTAATGACAACTTTTTATTTTCGTTTAAAACGTTTCTTATCATTATGATGGCGCTATGCTCCCGAGAGAACTGTTGATATCACCATGTGAAGAAAATTTAACACTACGTTACTACTGGGGTGATATGTTATTTATTTTAGCCTAAAAATATTTTGCTATAAAAACTGTAAAAAAAAACTCCCCCTAATTTGAGTTCCTTACATTCACATACTAAATATTATAGCGCGTCTGGGCTACATCGTTCGTATCCCAGTAGTGGAAAGATTAATCAGTACTAATGTATCGTTACCCAGGGGACGCCCGAATATACTAATCGTAATTCCGTTCCATGGAGGCTCTTTCTATGCCCCGATAAGATGAGGTGATGGGGATGGGAATTATGAGGGTGTGGAACCAGTGGAAACACTTAAAACCTAACTTAAGGCTAACTAAACAAACCCTAGTGACCCTAGTGGGGTAATTACTCTTTCGGGGAAAATACCCAAGGTACCAGCCATAAATTGAACACAGGACCCCTAGACTCATAGCCAGATGCACTGGCACCACGGTGGCGGTCAATGCCATACTAACAAATATTAATCAATTAATACGTCAAGTCATTTGATCTGCAACTGTTACTTTTCATAGATAGTATCAATACCTATAAAATGTCACTGTTAACAAATTAAAATATAATCAATATTGATCGCAAAAGAGAAGTTTGTATTTTTAAATGTTCCTTCCTTCCAGTTCATCTCAAAGGAGGTGGGTGTTCATTATTCTAGAAGTCCGGTTATATTAGGCTGGTCTAGGAAAGTGGATGGAATGGTAGAGTGCAGCGATACAGGTGTCTGTTTTCTGTCCGCAGTGTTGTGGAATCAGTTCCTGATTAATGGAACCACGTGTTTGTTCAGTCTGGAGCTGATTGCAAGCATCACTCTTGTAGGGGGTGCTATTCAGGTAAATCTACTAGGAGGTAGGTGTGTGCGGAGCTTAGAAATGTCCAAGTCAAACTAGAGGCCCAAAATCTTCCCTCGTCTCGACTTGGACACCCAAAAGAGCCTCCCCTCTTCTGACCATTTCGAAGTAAGAACACCTCGATATATTCATAATCATTTTTAGAACAATCACTAAACATTATGTTAAGGTAGGTGTAGGGAACGCAAGTTAAGGTCAGTGTTTTTGCAGTTTTTATAGCAAAAAATTTTTGTCCAAATTAAATCAAATACTTCTCATGTAAAAGCATAGAGATTAATTTTCTTCGCGTGGTGATATCAACAGTTCTTTAATATGTCATGAGCATAGCGGCATTAGACGAGAAACTTTTTAAACTAAGATAAAAAGTTGTCATTAAATTCCAGGACATCTTTAACAGATATTCTACAACTGTTGAGATCACCACGTGAAGAAAATTAAACTTTGTTTTTATACTGGGGAAATACTTGATTTTTTGACCAAAAAAAATTAAAATATTTTTGCAAAAACACTACTCTACATTCTCACTTTAGCACCACCTATTGATTAAATGACACATACCAATCCTTAAAGAGATAAATTCAGATATGTTCGCATAAAATAATATAATGTACTTTGATTTTTTCTCCAACCCTTTCTCTTTACCTGTATGCACTTAATGGATAGCCTGAAAATTTAAATTAGTGTTATATGACAATAACAAAAACCTTATCTTCACTCTCGGCTTTTCTTCGCATATTTCAAGCTTCTCTTCGACTTCACTTGACATTTAAAAAGATACCTTCACACACCCTTGCTAGGAGGTCCCCCAGAATCCTTACGGTAGTATATATGGCCATGGGAGTAGCTAGCAGGGGTACAGGTAGGGCACCCCCTCCCCCAAACTCCCCAATAATACTCTTAAATTGTACGCTTTCTATATTGAAAAAAAAAAGTATTTTTTTGATTTATAAAAATTAATCCGGATTGGTCTCCATTCTGACACTTCCAATGTTTGCCTAATTTCCCTAAAATCCATAGTGAAGACCATTTCTCATAGATTAAATTCCGTCTCCTCGTATTCCTGACTCGGGAGATTTGGGTTTGATTCCAATTGGTTCCACTGGAGAGGGTTATTTCCATAATGTTTTTACCCTCATTTTATTCCAAACGAATATGAGTACACATTACAGTACACCCATCCTGTTACGATCTTTCTAACTTAACTTTGATGAGAGCAACGGTTGATGATTGTATATTTTAGAGAAAAATCAACTTAATAATATGTTGAATAAATTAATTTTTTAAATCCACTTTCAAGAAATTAATATTTAAAATGTCTAACCATATAAATAATTCTAATGTAATCCACCCATGTTTGTATATTAGCTGCATATCGACCTGAAATAGGTTTCATTTAAAATAATGAACACCAAGTTTTTTTAATAAAATATTCTGTTAACGATGATATACATCTGATTTACCAATTTAAGACTGATATCATACGGATGATCAATAACAGAGCAGATTCTTCTAAAAATACTACAAAGACTAAACAGAATAAAATAATAAATTACTAAAAATAGTAAAATAGTTTAGCCTACTCCAATACTTTATGTATTCAGCCAGCGATCGAGCCATACCGACCGACCGAGCGGCCACCGTCTGTTGGAAAAGATAGTGCCAACCTCTGCCATGTGGTCAGCACAACTAAACCTCCAGCCGTCAATCTCACTTTTCTATACCGGAACCGCTAATTTTTTATTCAAGTAGTTCTTCATTTGTCCTCACGAGGCTGAGTTGACGCCGTTCCAGACTTACCGCTTTACAGAAAATCTGAGATCACCGGTGATCGAAACCAGAACCTTTGGATTTGTAGCCAGGAACTCTGAATACAAGGACTAGAAATACTTTAAAGACTAAAAAATACAAAAATAACTATAGAGACTATTAAAACAGACGATAATAAAAACACTATATAGAACCAAAAAATACAAAATGACTATAGAGACTATTAAAACAGAATATACTAAAAATAATACAAGAACTAGAAATACAAAAATGACTACAGAGACTATTAAAACAGAATATACTAAACATACTACAAGGACTAAAAAATACAAAAATGACTACAGAAACTATTAAAACAGAATGTACTAAAAATACAAAATAACTATAGAGATTAAGACAGAAGGTACTATAAATACTACAAAGACTAATACAAACCTTGCTCGTCCTCTCTACTAGGGTCGATTAGCTGTTTTAGGTCGATGCTAGCCAGTACAAGCAAGTTGTGTTGGCCGTGTTGCAGAAGAAGTCGAACCTGGTGGTGCCATGGCTGGCAGTGAACTCGGTTCTCTGCTGTGTGTTCCTGATCTTCATGGTGGTAGGGGGGCTCTACCTGCTGGGGAACGAACCGTGGGTCATCATCGTCTACATCGCCGCCTCCATCACTTACTTTTGTGAGAAGGATTGTCATATAGCACACAGTTCTTGGGAGCTGCGGACCGCATCCATGCTCACGTGGTCTAAGGAGTCAGACTCGCGATAGTCTGGATTGCCGGTGACGGGGAAGGGGGAGGGGGGTAGAATCTTGTGTGGGTGGTGATTTTTTCACCCGCTAGCCATGAAAATATGGGTGTGTAATTTCCTCTAAACACTTTATAGATTTATTTGTTAACAGCGCTTTATTTGATTTTTTTTTTGCGTCAAGTTTTACTTACCGGTCGGGGATATACGTATATTTACATTCTTGGGCTAGGGGTGAGGAAGGTGAACTTTAAAAGAAAACATACTTACATTTGCATGGAAGGAGTGATGGAAATCGTTCAAGGAAAAAACCCTCTGTAGGCCCTGTATCCGGTTGTGTTTTGATCCCCCATCTTTCCATCAACGGCAAACCAGACCTTTGTATTAAGCTTATAACAAATTCTACTATTAATACTAATACTGCTAACAATAATCATAATAAAAATATGTTTTCATTTCATTTTCTTTTTCATTTATTAAAGTACTAGGGTGTGAAACATGGTATCTTACCTTACACTAAGAAAACAAATTTACGGTTTTCAAAAACAAGGTGCTTAGGAAGATATTTGGTCCGAAAAGGGATGAGGCTACCAGAGAATGAGGGAGGTTATATAATGATGAGCTACATATCATGTAATCATCACTACACATTGTTAGGGTAGTCAAGTCTCGTAGATTATGGTGGGCAGGACATGCATTGTTAATGGGAGAATTTAGAACCTTGTTCAGGGTATTATCTGGCAAACCAAATGGGAAGAGTCCATTGGGAAGACCTAGATGCAGATGGGAGGATAAAATTAGAATGTACCTGAAAGAGATAGAGTGTAATGAGATAGGGATAGGGTGTACTGAGGTGAACTGAATAGAACTATCTCAAGATAGGGATAGGGTGTAATGAAGTGGACTGAATAGAACTAGCTCAAGATAGGGATAGGGTGTAAGTAGGTGGATTGGGTAGAACTAGTTCAAGATAGGAATAGGGTGTAATGAGGTAGACTGGATATAACTAGCTTAAGATAGAGATAGGTGGCGTACTTTTGTAAGTGCGGCACTGAACTTTCGAATTCCTTATGCAGTAAAGTAAGTAAAGTGCTAGCCAACAGTTAAGTCCTCTAAAAGGCTAGCACTGATAGATACAAAAGAACACATGACCTACAAAATAAGAAATACATCATACTAGCGTACAAGAGATTACAATAATAGTGATAATGAACTTACTAAACATACAACTAATTTATGAAGTCAAACATTTCGGCAGGCTTGTGTTTTCGTATATTCAAACTGCTGCTAAATTGTGGCTTTAGCTTTGTGAAATAAGACAAATAAATAAACAAGTTTGTCTTTTTAAACATAATAGTGCCAAAAATATACGTATAGGTTGAGTTATGACACCTTTGAAATGAAAATGAATGGATCGGTTAATATTAACTAGAGATGGGATATGTGAATCCTATATTCCTTGAATCCCATGGTATTTGAGAGATTAAAGATTCTTAAAATATCTAAAAAAAGTTTCTCGAATACGATTATAAAGACATTTACTTAGTTGTTGATAAAAGGAATTAGATAGACTTGTGTAGTTGGGAGTGTAACAAAATCACAAAAAGGACAAAATTGTATTAATAATGGTATGTATTGTAATAGCATAATTATTTTAAGGTTTGTTTTGGCAGGATGTTAACCTGAGCTTGTACATTTCCTTGGAAGTCAAGAGTGTTGGGTTACCATCCTGTTGAGAATAGCAAATAGCTCATATAGCTTGCATCCTGTTGACGAGCGAGACGACGTGACCGATGGATCTTCCTGGCGGGTGAAATATCGAGATCAGCGAGTTTTGGTGTGTGAGAAGAAGACAAGACTGTTGAATGTTGGACGCGATGCTGTGTACATGTGTGTCGGTCGCGTGTACGACTGAGTAGTGACAATATAAATGTGATCTGTTGGGTTACCCCCCCGGAGGGTCGATCGCGGGTCTGCAATAGGGTCGCGAAACCATTATCGCGCCGGCTCCCTCGTCACGGGATATTTAATAGGTTCCCATGTAGTAGTTTAGTATTTGAATAGCTTAATAAATCTATCTTAGTGGACTAGCTTGCGAGTCTCACTCCCCACGAACCATCCAATCCAACCCCTACCGCTCGGGGTCCATCCTCACCATGTGAGTCCCTACGGTGCCACGGTAGCGCGTAGTAGGGTTGGCTACCGGGCACCCAGACAAAACTAGTAACCTTACCCAGTTCTGTCAGAAGATGACAAAGTGGGAGGTTACAAAGTGATGTCAAATTAGGGATCTTACAGTATTAATATAATTTACTTTACTAAAAAAAACTATTTCCTTTGGTTTTTATGTCGTCATAATCATGACAAACAAAATACCTTTTGCTAGTGGCGACAAACAACATTTTGAAATTCAATTTTAAATATAATATTCACTTTAACTTTTAATAGTACAGTTTCTTAAAGATTCAAGAATTCTAATTTGAATTCATAATTCGAAAGAAAATTTAAAATTCAAATTTGAGAAATCTATGATTTTACCCATATCTATTATTAACCTTTCATTGTTGATAAAAGTAGAAGGCAGGGGAACACATTGAATAAACTATTATATTATTCCTTTTAATAAGGATTTAATCTTAATGTTTTTATCTGGATAGTAATGCTGTCTTTCAAATGTGCCGTTGAAAGCCACCCGCCAAGTACACGCGCCATATTGGTTGCCTACCCATCAGGGTGAAACTTCAATATTCCTCAAACAACCTTATTCTAGCTCAGATATACATTGTTTGAACACATTCGGTTCTACAGAACATTAAGGAAGAACTTTATTAAATCTTCTGATTAAATAAAATAAAAATATAATCCTTTGCTTTTAGGAAACAAAATAATGTTTTGGCTTGGGAATCTTTGTTGTTAGAATCCTGAATATTGACTTCTCAGAAATTGATTCAAAGAATTAACCACAATTAGCTTAAGAACATTCTATAGTGACAATTACTAAGATTTGTTGAGTCTATATCATTTTGGCAGTGAATTTAGCATTGGTGGGATTTGGGGGATATTTTGGAAAAGAATCAAACATCCAGTAACTAAACAATATAAAAATCATACATATGCCTCCTCCAAATGCGAAGAGCTATCATAGAAAAAGAAATACACAATATAAAATACATAATTATAGCACGATATGAAAAATGTAACATCTAACAAGGCCGACGACCATACAATCATTCATTAGAAAAAAATTTGGCCTCATTCATTCGAGGTTATCTTTGTTTATCCTCGAAATTTCAATAAAATTTGCCTTCATAGGAAGTGTTCTCTAACCTACAGCCTACAAGTTTAAAGATATTGATACAAATAGCTGTGAAAATAAAACATTATTCTTTTTGTTTAGGTTTGCTCCTGCACTTTATGGTTGCGGTCCACAGATTCTACCAGCAACTAATCGTCAACAAATGCAGTACGGCGAGCGACAGAACTTTGGCTGGAATGACACTAGTGCCATCTAGTAGCGTCTGGAACTATTACCCTAGACGAGCTACGCCATCGCCGCCAGGANTGACCATGGTCAGAGATGAGTTTCAACATACAGACTGAGATATATTCTACTAAGTTTATACAAAATGTGATAGATTTATACTAACAGATTGACAGAGAATTGTCTACAAACATGCTCGTGTCATTTTTTTTCTCCCTTACTACCTTTTTGTCTCTACCCGAGCACCAATGGGAGAGCTTTTTTCTTATCGGCGCTTTTTAATACTTGTTAGGATATACTCATTCTCCCGTCCCCTTTCCCACTCTTTGCCTATTTTCCTTTCTCTTCCCCCTTTCACCACATTGCGTTGCTTCAAGGTATGGTACCGTCCAAGTGTCACAGGAAGACCCTCTCATCTAACGGCTTAAAAAGCTACTAGATAATTCATACGTCAAGTCATGTTATCTATAGCTGTCACTTTTGAAAGATATTATCTAATTATATAGTACGATTTTTTCTATGTTTACTTCAAAACAATTATGTTTTTATTTTCTAAAAAGGCTTTCCTATGAAAATTGGACTATATCAACACCAGTATCTACAACATCGAATTCCACACATGACACCTTGTTTCTGTGATTCAGGGGCTACATAAAAATAAACCTTATCTTCAGTTAAATAAACATATGTCAATGGTTTGTTTTTTTACAAAGGATTTTAAAAGAATATTTTGTTTTACTTCCTATAAAAATCATCTAGTGAAAATGCTTCGTGAATAACTGTCAAAATGTGGTATTGTTCTTGGTTTCCCACCATTGGTGTTTATATGGAGGGTTGGAATAGTTGTGTGGATTATGTGCATGTATTTTGCTCAAGGGTAAGTTTTGTGAAGTCTCTTAATAGCGCACACCTTCCGAGATAAAAAAAAAGGTCCGTTATTAAGAAGTGTCCGATGTTTAGAGAAGTAATAAAAATAAAATTCATACTGCTTGAACACATTTTAATCTATTATAAACCTGTACATTGACTACAACAATCTAATTACTGCACTTTGTGGTATTGTATAAGGTATAATTATCACTAATTAATTATTATTATTATTAT
>CABFWB010006095.1:20633-36892 GCA_902151455.1 Timema bartmani
GGTGGCTTCTTTGAAATAACTGTAATCACACTAAAGGTGGCTTCTTTGAACAATCTGCAGTCAAAATCATGGTGGATCTTTAGAACTATCTGCAATCACAGTCACAGTGGTTTTTTAGAACAATCTGTAGTCACACTCATGGTGGATTCTTAGAACAATCTGCAGTCACACTCACGGTGGCTTCTTTGAACTATCTGCAATCACATTCATGGTAACTTCTTAGAACAATCTGCAATAACACTAAAGGTGGCTTCTTTGAAATAACTGTAATCACACTAAAGCTGGCTTCTTTGAACAATCTGCAGTCAAAATCATGGTGGATCTTTAGAACTATCTGCAATCACACTGAAGGTGGCTTCTTTGAACTATCTGCAATCACACGGGTGGCCTCTTAGAGCAATCTGCAATCACATTCATGGCAACTTCTTAGAACAAACTGCAATCACACTCATGGCGGCTTCCTAGAACAATCTGCAGTCACATTCATGGTGGCTTATTATAACAATCTACAATCACATTCATGGTGACGTCTTAGAAAAATCTACAATCGCACATGATAGCTTCTTAGAACAATCTACAATCACATTCATGGTGACTTCTTAGAACAATCTGAAACCACAGTATTAGTGACTTTTTATAAATTAATTTCAACTATTCTCGGTGACGGTTTAGAACTATCTTCATCTACAATACCGGTGACTTATAAGAACTATCTACAACATTATTATTGACATCTTAGAACTATCTTCAACCACGGCTTTGGTGGCTTCTTAAAATAATCTGCAACACAATCTCGGTGACATCTTAAAACGATTTGCAGCCAAGAGTAGGCTCTCTCCTTATCTGTGACATTTTAGAACTACCGGCAACCGACCAATGTTCCTCCGCAGTGTTTTGCTCAAGCTTGTAAGAAGTTAAAATATGTGTGATATTACTTATATGAGAAGCATTTACATTTTTAAAACAGAATTTTAATTAGGAGAGCTATTGAGTTTATTATAAGAAAGAATCAGCTGATTCATTATTGTAATAAAACTAATAACTCTCCTTAGCATAACTTAAAATGTATTTTTTTTAAATACTACGGGGTTGTATATTTTATGGCTTCTTTTCAAGGCGTTAAAGTATTATTTTAAAAATAAATATCAAATTGTCATTATGTTTCAACTTTTAATCATTTAAGCAAATCTATAGACGTGGCTATTAAATTTTAAAAAATTGCATCACGTCTTACTACCCGTTTGGGTTATACGCTCTAGTACTAATTACGATAATGGGTTAGGAATAGGGATGGTTGCATTTAGAGGAAGTGAACCCGCATTTACGTGGAGGAAGAATGTAAACACATTTAGGAAAAACCACCCCCAGTTCACCCGACCGAGATTTGAACCTCGATCTTCCTGTCCTCGGCAGTCTAGCTCAACACTATACAGGCGCGTCAAATAACTAGGCCACCGAGGAGGGTTACAAAATAATTAAAACAATAAAAATCTAGATATGAACCCCAATTTGAGTATTAGATTGAACAAACTAGAATATAAGTTTACTGTTCAATAAATGGTTGACATCTATACAATTACTTGTATTCATATGGTAACTAAGAAAATTAAACTTTAGTAATATAAAATAATAACAAGTTTTTAATTTTATCACTTTGTATACCAGATAGTAGGATTTTGAAAAAGGGTTTCACATTATTGGTAATGTTCATAACTTTTAGTAAGGAGTATTACAAATTTTAAATTAAGAATTAATACGGAATTTAAATTAAATGTTATAACTTGTTGCTTTGCAATGTTGCACCACATCAGGTAACTAAAATGAAAACTAACAGAAAACAAGAAACAGTAATTGGTTGATAAATATGAATATATTTGGATGGGGGAATGAAAATTAATGATATATTAAAATTTAATAATAATAATTATAGCTGATAATAACTAAAACATTAGTATGGGATTTAATTGTCACACATCTACTAATGTTTTAACGTATTATTTATAATCGTTATTTAATTTTTATATCTAATTAATTTTCATCACTCCATCTATTTATATTCATATTAATAAATTATTTATTGTTTATTGTATTTTTGTTATTTTTTTATATTAACTTTGTGTATTTATATAAAGTAGATTACTTGATGTGACACAACATTGCAAAGCAACACGTTTTTAACATTTAATCTAAATTCAGTATTTCTTGATTGCAAATTTGTTTCATATTATTTATATTTAAAACTACAATGTGATTTGTCGTTCTATAATCTATACTATTTAAAAATTTTAAACCTAAAGACACTGTAAGCACTCAAAATATTAAACTCTAACATTAGATAATCATTTAAAGTCGCTGAAAGTTGTACTAAGATTTGAAAACTAGTAAATATAGGCACATATTGCTTTAGTTATTACAAAATAAATCATTGTTTACCTAACTCTAGCCAAAAACGTATAACCCTAACGGCTAGTGAGACGTGCTGTTAAAAAAAGTTGTGGCCTTAATTGAATATATTGTCTTAACTCTTAACCTTATCTGTGTGTATCAAATATATTTTGAATACATATTTAAAAAAAATGTTCTTCAACTTGTCCAATTGTAAGCTATTTTCTCAATCAGACAATAAAGGAACCTCCAGATATATTATTTTATACCTAATCTTCAAGGTGTTTGAAGATACAATAGTTCCTAGTAATAGATCACTGCTCTATACCCTCCAGATGGATAATTTTATTTCATTTCGCTCTAGTTAAGCAAACATTAATTAATTTTGTAAACACTAAAGGAATATGTATCTACACTTGCTAGTTATTTATGAGGTTTAGAGGCACCATAGATCTGTTTTTAAATTCAATTTTACAATAATATGCCTTTTGTTACAACTTAAAATAAATATAATTATACTTTAAACTATTTGATAATTTATCATGAGAAAATAAAACTCAGTTTAAATTAATATTCATAAGCAACTAGTTTAAAAAAACATACAAGTCTACAATGACAACACAATCCAAAAATTAAAATGTCACGGGAAAGTTTTCTAGCACAGAATAGCTGTCTTTTTTTTTTCTTTTTTTTATTAGTGAATGAGAAACAACTAACATCCAAATGAAATCCAAAACGAATAAAGGTTAGGTTCCGTGATCCGGAATACGTTATTTTATGTCTTAAATGAGAACTGGATAGAATCGAGTTCTAACGAGAAGCCAGTTAGCGTCCTTGTCGAGTCCTATTGTCAACTTCACAACGTTCACACAATGATGGACGGCAAAAAAATTAAGTTGTCACTAGTATCTTGACTTCATCCAAATCATGTACTAATCAAACTTGATCATGAGATACAAAAAAAAAAAGTAGCATTCAGGTGCAACCACTTACAAGCAAAATAGAGCTGAACGTTCCGAAACAGTGTTCGAAAATACCGGAACAGTAGCTTTCTGCTTACTTATCTGTAGCACACGATCGTTTTCAAGAGCCGTACCAGAACCGAACAGGCCAGTTACTCAGGTTGGTCGATTCTGCGAGGAAGTTAACATACCATTTGTTGGACGATTCGCTTGTTCGTTTACTTTTTTTTAAATGACATCTCAATCAAGTTTTCTATCCGTACTGTGACATATGGGAATTCAATCGTAAAAGAAGAAAAAATAAGTTACTTCCTAATATCTTTTTTTTTTTTTTCAAAGAAGGAAAAAACAAAAGAAAATTCTTGTTTTATTTTTTTTTCCTTCTGCCCGTGTGAATGGCATTGAAGAACTTTTAAACAACTAAAGAAACTTGGCCTCCCCTTTACACCCCCTTTTTTTTCCTATTGTAAATTTGGCAACACCGGAAAAGGTTCTAGCTCGTAAATAAAATCTCAAACATGGCAGCCGGTTTTCAACTTGTAACATGCCAAAACAGAGAAGGTGGGGTGGTACTCTTTTTCTTTCTTTTTCTATGCGTGAGGGGAAATAGAGGGGAGGGAGGTTAGGCGCTGTGGAATCTTCTTCTATACGTATGTGATGGTAAAAGAGGGGTGAAGGGGGTTGGGGTGATTTTACTCTGTGCCAGAGGTTTTCCCTCTCTCTCTCTCTCTTCAAGGTTTTGGGCTATCCAAAGAGAAATTGAGAATAGGAATGGCTTGGTTAGAAAAAGGAGGAAAGGGAGGGGGAGGAGATCGCTAAGCTAACACTGAAACATATATTATGTATGGATGAGAAAACATTGATACTGTATAAAGAAAGACAGAAAGACACAGAGTGTGAGAGCGAAAAAGAACATAATTCACTATTCGAACAGAATATCACGTTTGGGCATTTAAAAATATTGCTCGAAAGGAAGAGGAAATAACATCTTGACCGAAAAGCGAAATAAAGAGATAAAGGCTTTATAAATTGTGGAGAATTTATTAGAACAATATTTTGCGGTTTTCCCTTTGATTGCTTAACTACTTGCGTTCACATAATTTAAAACATTACTAAGAATATTTTACTCTTAGCTATGTTTTAAATATTTAAAAATATATACCACAGGATATTTAACAGTATAGATAAACTTAAAATAAATAAATAAATGAAGTTGTTGAGGATGTTACTGGTCAGAAAAATTAAATATCAATTAATTGTAACATGACACCTGGACACAGTAATCGATCCGGGACTTTTGGCTTAGCGTGCCAATGCTCTATCAATTAGTTATCCGGGACTCGTTCCATGCTCATGGTAATTCTTCACTCATAGTTTAAGGAAGAGTCTGTGATGGACGTGTGGAAATCATCTACTTCCCTGCATAAGCTATCATTGATATCATAGGGACTAGGGAGGTCTGTTAGGCTGCCAAGTCTAAAATACAAGATTGTAATTAAGATCGTGCATCACATACCAATCAACTCTGTGATACAGTTGGCTAGAAATCGTAAATTTACAAAAACACTATTACACGTGAATCACTTCTGATTAAACATTAATGGAGATAAATAGTTAATAGAAGTTCCTAATACTGAACATTGATGAAATATTAAATTATATTTGGATTAAAAACTGCATTTAAAAGGCGTTTATGACCATTTTAGAATGGCTTCACAGATAAGCACTTTGCACAAATCATCATTCTGTCACAATAGGGACATACTGTAGTTATTAACAAGAAACTTTGTCGCTTTGTAAACTTTGTCGTCACCACGGAAAATTTCGAGTAATCATTCAAATACGAATGCACTGCACACATTTCTGGCATATCTTAGGTATTTTCTTTTCCCTTTTACTCCCATACCTCGTGCGAGCTGAGTTGGGCCTGCACGCTCTTAAAGCTAATTTCAATTAATATCAACACAAAAGGTATAAATCTATTTCCATGTCCAGATGTCATTTTTTAAACTTATTTATATTGATTGAATTGTGGCATCCCCTCCATATGTACATTCCCATAATTACAATGATTAACACCTTGTCAGTTTGAAACACAAACATAGTTCTCACAAAGGCAACAAATGAAATAATATTATGTTTTTCTTTATTTGAAATGTAAACTACATCATATTTCAACTGAACAGTAAGTAGACATCTTGTTCCAACTATTGACAACCACACATTGTGAGCTATGTTCTATGTTTGAACGGCTGCATACGAACCTCAGCCCCGTTTAAAGGGGTTGGGAAGGCATGTCGAAAGGCAGCAAATGGTGTATAGTACGTATTACACGATCTAATCCTTACCTAACCTTACCTAACCTAGCCTATGGCACAACATGATCATAACCTAAGCAAGCCTCACCTAATATAAGTAGAGATAGGGTAAAATAGCATTAATTTTCAGTTTTTTAGCATTAATTATTGGAAATTTAGTGTTTTGTGGCATAATTTAGCATTTTGTAGCAAAATAGGTAAAAATGTCTTTCGTCAATGTTTTTAGGGCCTATACAAAGAATTTATGATAAAAGCAACGACTAACGGAATGTGGCGATTAGCCGGATGGGCTGTGGAAGGCACAGGATGCAAGTAAAACCCGAGCTGAAGCACACAGACGAGTGAAACTCAATGATTTTTTAATCACTTATTTCCGCTGAAAAACATCGTTTTATAGAAATTCTCAGCATTTTATTTAAATGCACAGCATTTTCAGGGAATTCGCGTCTATTTCGCTAAATAGAATAATTTAGCTAAAATACTCTCAAAATCACGTTTTTCGCGTTAATTCGCGAAATAAAAATCGCTTTAAACACTTTCAAATGCCATGAAACGCAAAGAAAACTTATAAATACCCTATTTTCGACCCTTTTTTTTCTTTTCGCGTTTTTCGCAAAAGCGAATTTACCCTATCTCTAAATATAAGGCACAAAACTATCTTAAGTCTGTGTAAAATGAGATGGAAAGCTTTTGGTTGGTTCATGGGACTGAAGTCGTACTTCCCCCTTCAGACTAGATAAATTCTATAAATATAAAAATGACAATATCTGGGACTTTGGTTTATTTCTACGAACAGGGGATTAGGTGTAGCGTAGTTATCTAGCTCAAAATGACATTTGAAAGGGATAGCATACATAACATGTTAGTGCTAAGCCTTATTAGAACACTAAATATATTTACTTGCACTTGATTAAAACACAAGATTATCTTAAACCTAAAAGGCCAAGCGAATTTAATATAGGATAGCAACAACCATATTTAGCAAAACAAACCGCAGGAATAACTGTGTACAAGTAGACCTGATAACTGAATACACACATAATTTATAACTGGATACACACATAATTTATAACTGGATACACACATACTTTATAACTGGATACACACATACTTTATAGCTGGATACACACATACTTTATAACTGAATACACACATACTTTATAGCTGGATACACACATACTTTATAGCTGGATACACACATACTTTATAACTGGATACACACATACTTTATAACCGGATACACACATACTTTATAGCTGGATACACACATACTTTATAACTGGATACACACATACTTTATAACTGGATACACACATACTTTATAACCGGATACACACATGCTTTATAGCTGGATACACACATACTTTATAACTGGATACACAAATACTTTATAACCGGATACACACATACTTTATAGCTGGATACACACATACTTTATAACCGGATACACACATACTTTATAACTGGATACACACATACTTTATAACCGGATACACAACATACTTTATAACCGGATACACACATACTTTATAACTGGATACACACATACTTTATAGCTGGATACACACATACTTTATAACCGGATACACACATACTTTATAACCGGATACACACATACTTTATAACCGGATACACACATACTTTATAACTGGATACACACATACTTTATAACCGGATACACACATACTTTATAACTGGATACACACATACTTTATAACCGGATACACACATACTTTATAACTGGATACACACATACTTCATAACTGGGTAGATGCAGAGCTTGAAGAATCACATTCTTGATTCTGTTTCCTTGAGTTAGATAGCTGCTAGAAAACACATTGCTATCAAATGTACTAAAGAGAAGTAGCTATGTCTATTTTAAAAAGATGGCACCCGCTTTGATGATCGAATGCTCTAAGGCCGGGGCGGGCAACCTTGTCACCAATCACCACATGTGGCGAATTGGCCATAAAAGTGTGGCGAATTTGTGTTCATCAGCTCTCACAGTATAGGAAACATTTTCCTGATGGTTTGTGCTGTTTCTGTCTGTTAATTCCCTCCGCGCAAATTCGGGAAAACTTTCTCGAAATTCAACCATACTCTTCCCTAACACATTTGAATGATTTGTAAACAGGCGTACAAACCGAACGGGTAATGAGACGTGTTTAAAAAAAAAAGGTGGCAACACCTCCTTTTCCGAATGATTTGACGATAAAATATGAACTTTGTTTGAAGCTAACACAAGTTATCCATATTTTACCTATTCATCTCTTTGTTTCTTTCATGAGTTGTCTTATTATCAAATTGCTCAAATATCCGTGAGGACTTCCATGCTGCCTTCAGGTTGGAGGGAGAAATCAACTCTGGAAAATTTCCAGGAAGCCGGTCCAGGTCTGCCAACCCAGAAGTAATTTACGGATCTTGTTCGTCTTGACCGACTCGCTGTCTCGAACGAGAACAAAGGGGCCGCTGCCAACTTATGATCATCTTAAACAGAAACAAACCAACTATTTACTACTTTTGATATATATAGGCTATATTCTGATGGCGGTGATTATATTTTTTTTATGATTACCAAGTTCTTAGCGATTCAATTTTAAGGATAAGGAAAGTAGTACCCGCCTCGGTGGCGTAGTTGGCTAACGCGCTCGTCGTGTTGAGCTCGACCGCCGAGGACGGGGAGATCGAGGTTCGAATCTCGGTCGGGTGAACTGGGGAGGGGGGGTCCTAAATGGTTTTCCACTCTCCCTCCACGCAAATGCGGGTTCACTTCCTCTAAATTCAACCCTCCAAATTCCTAATCCACTAGCGTAATTAGTACTTAAGCGTATAACCCGAATGGGTAATAAGACGCGGACCTAAATATTAATATTATTAATATTGATAAGGAAAGTAGTTTTAGAGGAAGTGAATTCACAAAAGCGTAAGATGGGCATGGGAAAACCAAAGAGATAAAAATCAAATGTACGCTATATTCTGTTTTGTCGGTAATAGAAAGGTCGGAATTCGACTCCAGTCTGAGTGTACTGGGGGTATTTTTTTTTACTAAATAGCTCTCCACTTTTCCTCCAAGAAAAGGCGGGTGCATTTCTTCTAAATTATGCCATACCTATCTTTACCCCATTAATATAATTAAATGTGTATGAACGGGTTAACTAAATTTACCAACCTACCAGAACAAAATATTTCAAAGTAATTTAAGAAGGAGGTTCAAATCTCGATCAGGTGTACTGAGGGTGGTTTTTTCCAAAATTGTTTTACACTCTCTCTACCCACAAATGCGGGTGAACTTCCTCTAATTATATCCTTCTTCATCCTTAAAACCATTATCATAATTAGTACATATGCGTATAACCCGAATGGTTAGTAAGACGCGGTACTAAAACACTAGCAAACTAGACCAGTCCACGTGCTCACAGTTGCGGATTATTTTTCTTAAAATACTTTTAGCACCGCGTCTTACTACCCGTTCGGATTGTACGCATATGTACTAATTACGCTAATGAGCTAGGGTTGAGATAGATGGAATTGAGAGGAAGTGTACCCTATTTGCGTGGAGGGAGAGTGAAAACTCATTTAATAAAAACCACCCTCAGTACACCCATCAGGGATTTTAACCCCAATCTCCTCGTCATCGGCAGTCTAGTATATTTCGAGAGTGACACCTTTGACCAACGGTCGACACACGGCCTCGAGCCGGCCCACCAACTGATTATATTAGCCGACCCGCAAAATATTTAGCAAACTAATAATTAATTGTTTTCATAAAAATACAATAATAATTAATTACAATATGAGAAATAAAAATATAAAGTTTTTTGATTTACTTTTTTTTCCAAACCTACCTACAGTTATTATTTTTTAACCCGTACAGCACACAATTTCAAAAAGTTTGCCTTAGAGCATTCGTCAACTGAATTGGGTATTTTATTTATATAAGAGATATATTTTTTACCGGTTATTGTATTTAAAATATTTTGACAATTTGCTAGAGTAGCAGCTAATATAATAACTGGCCGATGGCCATTCGACGGAATGATTTGTATAGAACGGTATATAATTTATCTAGAACTCTTGCCTGTATACACAAAATTGCACGAGCATTATTTAGATTGGTTTTGGTCGAAACTATCTTTTAAAACTGGAAACGTCAATAACTCCCTTTGACTCAAAGTTAACGCACCGTAGCGGTGATTTGTTATATCTTATAGGCTGCATTTAAAAACTTAAAAAGAGCTACAACTTATGACCATCACACACCTTTATTTAAAACATGTTTTTCTATTGTTTGGGTTTATTTACAACTTGTTTTTATCTTTTACTATAATGTCTAAAAAGAGTGTTTATATGGTGCCACGTAAGTTTGTTGGTTAGCATTTTTTTTTCCAAGAAGAAAAAATTGATTATAAAAGTAAGCCAGGAGATATTTATATAGCCCATTGTTTAAGAAACCTAAATTAAAGCATGCTATCAATATTAATTTAAAATTATTTATTACCAGAATGTTTTATTTAAACATGATATGTTTAGGTTTTATGATTTAGGCCATAGACCTAATTTTATAATTTTATATTGAACATTATCAAAATTAACTAATAATATAGCTTGCAAGTTTCTAAGTATAGTATAATATAAACTACTTTAATATATCTCATAGAAAGTGTATTAGTGTGCTAATAGTCTATTGTGGCATCATCAGTGCACTAATAGTTTATGATGGCGTGATCAGTGCACTCTGAGTCTAAGGTAGTGTGATAAGTGCACTAATAGTCTATGGTGGCGTGATAAGTGTACTCTTAGTCTAAGGTAGTGTGATCAGTGCACTCTTAGTCTAAGGTAGCGTGATCAGTACACTAATATTCTGTGACGGTGTGATCAGTGCACTAATAGTCTAAGGTAGCGTGATCAGTGCACTAATAGTCTAAGGTAGCGTGACCAGTGCACTAATAGTTTATGGTAGCATGATCAGTGCACTAATAGTCTAAGGTGTAGCGTGATCAGTGCACTAATAGTCTAAGGTAGCGTGACCAGCGCACTAATGGTTTATGGTAGCATGATCAGTGCACTAATAGTCTAAGGTAGGATGATAAGTGCACTAATAATCTAAGGTAGCGTGTGACCAGTGCACTAATAGTCTATGGTAGCGTGATAAGTGCATTCTTAGTCTAAGGTAGCGTGATCAGTGTGGTATGGTAGCGTGATAAGTATAGTCTGTGGTGGCATGATCTATTGTTAATACAGTATGATCGCTATAGGACGAGCTTTAATTGAAAAGTTGAAAACAAAACAAGGTAATTTAATTGAACTGTTGGTACGTGACTCTATACTACCAATGATGAGTGGTCCTGAATACGAGACAAACCAGGATGGCTGAGTGGTGCACTATTAACACTTTACCAAAGGTATAGGGTTCGATTCCCGTATCCTGGCTGTCAATTTTCACCAGATAAAACATCAATAAATTTACTAACATGTATTCATACACCAAACCATATTTTAGTGGCTGTCACATTTGACAGATGATACTAATCGTGACAGTTATGAGATGTTCATGTGTTCAAAGCCAGCCGGGGATTTTTCTTTAGCGATAAAAATCCGTAGCACAACTTCTTTCGGATGAGAAGTAAAGCCGTTGGTCCCATGTCAATTGTGGCATGTAAAATAACCGTGGAAGGTATGTTAAAATACCTTTCCCGTGAAAACTAGTAGGTACTTTTCGCGTTAGCTTGTAGAATTCACTCTGACTGCCCTGGAAAGTGTAAGGGGCTAGCTTCAGGAAGGCCATCCGGCTGTAAAAACAGGTCTACTAAAACAAATAATGAATTCTTGAGATATATAAATTAAAAACGTCGACCCTGCATGAGCGGGATAAGATGTAGGGGGGAGGGGAAGTTTAAGATTTTACTCCGGTCAGGCATACTATCCTTAACTAGTAGTATAATAACAGCAGTGTCTCAGGCACTACTCACCAGAACAATAGCAGTGTCTCAGGCGCTACCCACCAGAAAAATAGCGGTGTCTCAGCCACTAGTCACCAGAACAATAGCAGTGTCTCAGGCGCTACTCACCAGAGACATAGCAGTGTCTCAGCCACTAGTCACCAGAACAATAGCAGTATCTCAGCCACTAATCACCAGAGACATAGCAGTGTCTCAGCCGCTACTAAACAGATACATAGCAGTGCCTAAGCCACTACTCACCAAAGACAAAGCAGTGTCTCAGCCACTACTCACCAGAGACATAGCAGTGTCTCAGCCGCTACTCACCAGAGACAAAGCAGTGTCTAAGCCGCTACTCACCAGAGACAAAGCAGTGTCTCAGCCGCTACTCAACAGAGACATAGCAGTGTCTAAGCCGCTACTCACCAGAGACAAAGCAGTGTCTCAGCCGCTACTCAACAGATACATAGCAGTGTCTAAGCCGCTACTCAACAGATACATAGAAGTGTCTAAGCCGCTACACAACAGAGACATAGCAGTGTCTCAGCCGCTACTCAACAGAGACATAGAAGTGTCTCAGCCGCTACTCACCAGAGACAAAGCAGTGTCTCAGCCGCTACTCAACAGAGACATAGCAGTGTCTAAGCCGCTACTCACCAAGAGACATAGCAGTGTCTCAGCCGCTACTCACCAGAGACAAAGCAGTGTCTCAGCCACTAATCACCAGAGCCATATCAGTGTATTATAGAATAGGTTGACCATTTACTACTCCAGCCAATACGGGGCAGAAAAAAATAGTTTAATTAAAGTATAGTTTTAACATGTTTTATTTGTGTTGGCTTAATTTATAGCAATATATAAATAATCACAGGGTGTGTTTACATATTTGACAAGAGAGAATGACTCAAATAGGCCTACAATAAATCTAATTTAAATACATTTTGTAAATAAAAAATAAATAAAAAATAATTAAATATAGTCAAATTTTCAAACCATCTCCATTGACTCTCTCTCTCTCTATATATATATATATATTTTTTTAATTCATGATTTAATTCAATTTATATATATTTTTTAAATTGATAATTCAATTCAATTTATATATACTTTTTAAATTCATCATTCAATTCTACTTATATATATTATATATATATATATATATATATATGGAGAGTGAGAGATAGAGACTATATATATAACACACAGGCGACTGGGACTGTCCCGAAAAATTCGAAACTAATAGTCACCATATATTAGAAAAGTCCTCAGCCGATATTGGTCGTAGGACTGCAAGATTTTGNATATATATATAGAGAGTGAGAGATAGAGACTATATATATAACACACAGGCGACTGGGACTGTCCCGAAAAATTCGAAACTAATAGTCACCATATATTAGAAAAGTCCTCAGCCGATATTGGTCGTAGGACTGCAAGATTTTGATTCAATTGATAAGTGATTTATTTTTACTATTGATCAAAATTTTAAATTCATTTTTACTGTTCAATTAATATGCAAATTTGAGATTTTTTACATTTTTATCGATATAATTTACTAAACAACAAAGGAACAGTTAAATAATATACTAAAGAAGTGTTTTTAGTCGATCTTTATTAATGAAATTTTACCGGTTGAGCACCATTAAAAAGTTAGTGTGAGTTCGTTACTTATACATTTTATTCTTATAAACTTACTATATAATAAATTAATAGCACCGTGAGAAAATTTGGCATATTTTATTTATGTTCAAATTTCCTTGGAAAGGTATAGTTTGATTCGATTAAAAAAATCGATTCAAATTTTAAATTCTAGTACACATATATTCAAGAAGTCTATATTAATGTTGTATCTATCGATTATAATCGATTAAATGAATCGAATTGGAACAAAGCTCCTAACCACCCTCCCTTTTGCACTATCGTCCACCCTTTTCCTTACCTTACATAATCTTTAGGTGTTCCCAGGACGTGCGTGGTTTGGATTATTCGGTAGGAGGAGGGTGGGTACCTTTTGGTTCTGTGTAAGGGGAGAAAATGTGTCAGTGACTGGGGGAGGGAGATGTAGGGAGACAAGAGCCCCCCCCCCTTCTACGGTGCACCCCTTCCCGACGCGACCGTCATATAGGGATGATAGATGATCCTGAGAAAACTCTTCGAACCGTTCCTTGCGACTCTCTCACGGACATACCTATACAGACACACACACACACGTCATATTATATTAGATAATCACAGCAGAGAAAGAGAGATAGAAAGTAGGGACAGTTGTATGGAACATCCCTTCAGCAAGGGAGTTTTGGAGAGCTCTTTATTTCCTGCGCGACCAACACTCCTTACGATGTCTTCCTATCGATGATTTATTCAGCGAATGTAGCTTTTATATTCATATGACTTTTGCAATGTCACAACGGGTAGATATTTTTTTTATGACTACGATCTGAAAGTGCACAGGCCGAATTTGTGTATCTGCTTTGGACTATTATCAGAAACTCACAAGGTAGGTGCATCATAAGCGCCAAAACCATTGTTGGTAGTCTCTGAGCCCCATATGGCAACATTTAGCCTAACCTAACCTAGCCTAACTCAAATATGTACTTTATTATTTAATTGTAATTATTATAAAAAGTAAAGGAGGTTGTTTACTGTACATTTTTGCCATGTTGCCACGTTACGCAGTTTTTTTTTCCCCTTTTCACTTTTTACACAAGACTTAGGGGCACTTTTTATCCATGTCTACTTGCGCTTTTGACATGAGGTACTTCTTGCGCGCTTTCGATGTTCTCTGATTTTTTTTTTCTTTATGTAAGTTAATGGCCCCTGTCCATAAGGACAAGGTATCAGAAAAGACGTATCACATATATAAAGGACACTAGCTCGATTCCAGATCATGTGGCTGGGTATATTTGTACGGGACGTTTCAGTCTAGCGGATTTTACAGTCTGACTTTAATAGGAAGCCCACTATTTGACAACTGGAAACTCATTTTGCCACAATGGCGTGAATAAAAATATTACAAGTGGATTTAAATTCTTTGTCCATTTAGTTACTAATGTAAAGAGAAACTATACAGAACACAGCAATCCCTCAGAAAGTATTATTGGAAGCTTTTGATAAGTTTCTAGATGAACTTTATAACTAAGGTGGGGCTGTAGGGCACGTGAGTTAATGTCAGTGGATTTGCAGTTTTTATAGTAAAATTTTTTTGTCCAAAATAAATCAAATACTGCTCCAGTATAAACATAGAGTTTAATTTTCTTCACATGGTGATATCAAGAGTATGTTGAATATTTGTCTAGAGTATGGTGGCGTTTGACTAGAATTTTTTATTTTCATTTAAAAGTTATTCAAGTGCCACCATGCCCATGACAGATATTCAACAACTGTTGGTATCACTATGTTTAGACAACCTAACTAAAATTATATAATGAAACAATAATTTATCTAAGCCTATTTGGTCCTAAAAACGTTTTAGTCATAAAAACTGCAAAGATACGGAAGGAATCAAATACCCATCTATCTCATCTTAACCCATTTGACCCCACACTTATATTTTTGGATCATCAGTAAAAGTGAATTTGATAACATTATATTTATGTTATTTTTGTTCCCTTTAAATTCTACTGTTCCATTAATTGAACGCTAACCAATTACTAAATATTGTTAATTAAAGATGAATTTCACACATCTATTATATACCCAGAGTATTACCACTTAGGACCTTCTTCGGTGGCCTCATGGTCTAAGGCGTCACTCTCNTATTACCACTTAAGACCTTCTTCGGTGGCCTCATGGTCTAAGCCGGCAACGATTACCAACCCATGGCTCACGGGCCGAATCCGCCCCGCTGACTGATTTTATTTGACCCGCAATCGATTTAGCAAACAACTAAAAAACGTTTTCATAAAAATAGACTAATAATTATTTTATATATGAGAAATATAAAGTTGAAATTTTTTGCTCGATATTTTATCAAAACGGGCCCACCAAATTGTTTTTTTTTAAATCGATACGGTCAAAATTGTTGCTGACACTTGGTTGAAGACGTCATGCCAGCAGTAGACTGGACAGCTGATGATGGGGGAGATCGGAATTAGAAACCGTATCGGGTGGGTTGAGGAGTTTTTTTTTCCTAAATGGCTATCACTTTCTCTCCTCGCAAATGTGGGCACACTTCCTCAAAATTCAACCTTATTTATCTCTAACACATTAGCGTAGTTAGTAAATGTTAGTCTGACACCTTAACTCAGTCAGTAGCTTGTTGGGCTTCTGAATTAAGAGTCCTGGGTTCGATTTATAGTATTACCGAAAAAAATTATCACTGGGGAAATGTGGGCTACACTTTCACGGTGATGAAATAACGTCCGGGGGCTAGATGTTGCCTCTGTTATAGATTTAAATTACTTTGTAAGCCGTGTGCCGATATAATAAGTTGGTTCAGAAAGTGCACGTTAAATACCTAAGATATATTTTTTTTTAATTACATATTATTCGTATAGTCCAAACGAGTTGTGAGAGACGGCGCTAAACAAAGAATTAAAAGGCGATTAAATAGATCAAGGATTTCATTTGGACGAGTCACGGGTGTCCACAATATTATTTCTGTTCATTTAGCCCTTGCTCGACGAACTTTCTAGTGAGATGCCACGCGCTCATCC
>CABFWB010006096.1:0-36891 GCA_902151455.1 Timema bartmani
TTTTTTGGGCAAAATGAATAAAATATTGCTTCAGTAAAAAACATAGAGTTTAATTTTTTCATATGATAACATCTACCGTTGTTGAACATCTGAAAAGAGCATAGCGGCATTAAATGACAAACTTTTTAAATGAAGAGAAAAAGTTGTCATTCAATTCCAGGACATCCTTGATAGATATTCAAGGAATGTTGAGGTCACCATGTGAATAAAATTAAACTCTGTCTGTAGGCCATTGAAGTAATTTGATTTATTTTGAACAAAAAAAAAAGTTTTGATATAAAAACTTCAAAAACACAAACCTTTTCTCATGTTCCCTACATCCACCTTAAATAGAATAGCAGATCCAAAACTTGTGGTATGATGTTATCAACCAAATGTCATCTTTAAATAACGTCACATAGATCCGAAGATATATTATCGCTTTAATTTTTTGGGATAATATAATATCATTTATAATTGTTTTCAAATTATATATATTTCTTTGTTTCTTTGTAAAGACTTGGGACAATATAGGCAGAAGTGGAGAGCTGCATGCAGCATGTCAATCATGACAATGATGATGATTATGCCTATGTAGCTCATGTTTTTAAAAATATCAGCCTGCCTAGCAACAACCCAAAAAGTGTGTAATCAAATACAAAAATGTTTGAGATATTCCAAGTTTTGGAAGAGAAAGATTTTGTATTGAGAAATTATTTACAATAAGAACACTTCAATGGCCTTCTTTTAGTTAATAAGGACAAGCCATTAAATGTTTTAAAATAGAAAAATGTGTTTAAAAAAACAACATATTTAACTTTATTGTGGACTGTCCCACCAAGTTAATTTCGAGTATATTTTTGAATGGAGCTTTATGTGGTAACTTCAATAATTAACATTGGCATATTAACTTTCTTGTGAACATAAATTGAAGCACTTTCCTGCTAAGCTATTTTGAATAGATATTTTTAACAGAAGTTTACTGTTTCTTAAGTACAAATAATAAAGTAACTTGTAGGCCTGCTTGATACTCATTGAAGATCTGTTGTGGTGGGACCAGACTTTTTCCTTGGCAATTATTAAATATAGATATTTTTTAGACTATGAAAAATACCTTTTCTAAGCATGATAAAATAATTAATTTTACTTTAAAGAACATAACAATATAAAAAAGGTGTTGCTATTTAACATAAAGCAATGATTTAATCAAAATTTAATAAAGATCGTTGTATTGCCTGAATTGTTGGAAGACGCTATTATGAATTCGTCAACAGATGTGGCTACAACAAAACGGTGAGAAACCACACTTTTCACTTGTCGTCCGAGACTGTACCATCAGCCAAGTATTTGGGGACAGAGGGATTAGTCAAGGGGCACCAGTAGAATGGCTTCCACACTCCCCGGAATTAACTTTAGACTGTTTCCTGTGGGATCACATAAAAAGCCTGTTTTATGAAACCCATGTCGAAACTAAAGAAGATCTGCTAGCATGCATTCTCATACAGGGCGAGAAATTCAACTGAGACCTGACATTTTTGAAAGAGTGTACCTGAATATGCTTGCATCGCAGTTGGTGGACGTCATTTTGAACAATTATTGTAGCCACCTGCTTTGGTATTGCTAAACATTTTTGAAAGTACTACTAATATACTAATACTATTATTATTATTATTATTATTACCCGTTCGGGTTATACACACTTACGCTAATGTGTAATGGTAGCATGATTGTGAGATGAAATGGAGGACCTACAGTTTAACGTGGAATCCGAACCATGGTGGAGGACTGGCATTCCTCACATTCACAAGTTGTGCTTAACACACGTCTTGTCAGAGGTGAAGGAAGGGTTTGGCAATCAGATAAATCTGTGCCGGGACCAAGGTTTGAACCCTGGACCCCCAGCACAGAAGCCTTACCCCTAAGCCAATGTAAACACATAAAATATTATGAGAATTATTCATATTATTGAACATACTAATAGTTCCAGTCTGCAACCCACAAAGGGTCCATTTCCAGACATGAGCTCCTTATTAAAAGTTGGTCTACTTTGAACCCCCTACACACCCTAGAAGTTTGTAGCCTGTTACAACTTTGGGGGTACAGAGCTGAAGAAAAACTAGATCTGGGGGAATGCTAACAAAAGGGGTTGAATCTCACTGCTCAATAGCAGTACTCCCAAACTGGGGTATACATACCCCCGAGGGGTACTGGTAGATATAAGGATGTATGTGATGCACCAACTAGTTTTATTAATCATAAAATATGTATTGATAGTAGTAGGTCTGATAAAAAAATTGAAACACAAATTTTGAGGTTATGTATTGGACTTTGGATAAGCCTTTCTTTCCCCCTGTCACAGCATTGTTTATACTTTACAAGATAGCAGCACACTGTAAAGGGTACGTTGACTATACCAGGTCCGGTAAGGGGTATGCAACTGGCGCAAGTTAGGGAAACATTGGTTTATAGGAAGCGCTCATTATAAATAAATGTGTTTACCTTGGAGCTAGAAAGTAGCAATAAAAAATAGATCAATTCAATTGTTTCACGCTAAGACTGCTAGACTAGAAGTTCCTTCTCTTTAAAGGTGCTCAAATGATGTAAATGTAAAACCTACCTACCAATACAATAACTGCTTAAGGGTAGGAGCTACAGGGGCAGGGCCCCAATATTTTTGAAAAAAACATGAAAATGAAGTGGAGTACAATCTACATGCAGTGAATTATTGGATTTGTTATACAGTATTCCAGTCAAGATTATTCATTCCTCACTTCAATCATCACACAAGGACTGTACCAACATTTGAGTGACTGAATTTAGAAGCTGGCGCAGGCCGGCTGTGACAGGCCCTTTCAGAGAAGCCACATCCATTGTGAGATATCTCTTGAAGTTAATGCCCCCTACCATTCCATTGTGAGCTTAACAGTAGTGAATAGGGGCAGTCTTAGTGGGTCAGTTATATGATAAAGGTGGTTTATATTTTGTTTTTGCATTTGTGTGTCTTGTGTTTTAGTATGTACTATTACCCTAGAAGTAAGGTGACGAGTGAAAGGTATTAACCCAGGCTTCTTCATTAAAGCTGCAAGAAAAATTTGAAATCAAAACTGTTAGGAGCACATCACTCTAGTGACTTGACATTTATGCAAGTGGATGACAAGATAAAAATAACTTTTTCTAATGCTTGGTTTGGTGAAAAATTGTGATTAGCTGTAAGTTAAGAAAAATAGTGCTAATTTTGGTTTTATAGTTTATTATTTGGTGGTGAGGGGTTGTGGACAACAGTAGGCTGTAACTTACATTTAAAAATATATCTTTACCTTGTGATTTGTACAGTTTTTTTCACAGAGAATTACTTTGAGAATTCATTTTCTGAAGTGTGCGAAACCCTGCAAATAACATTAACCACTCCAGTTTCAACCGATGAATCAAAGCGTAATTTCATTACATTAAAAAGAATAAAGATGTTCCTTAGAAACACCATGGGACAAGACAGATTAAATTCGCTGGCTGTTTGTTCTATACATGAGGATGCAAATTGCTGAGAATCAAACTTCAACAAAAGAGTCATTGATATTATGTTTGCCAGTCATAAGAACAGACACACCCAAATTATGAACAAGTAATGTCATCATTTGGTAAGTTTAATTCAAAACCTGTATTATTTTATTTTTTCTGTTTGTAGATTTGTCTAGAGATTTGGTAATTATAATGATTTTTAAAAATTAGGAAAACTTAAAATTAATTTAATTTAGTTTAATTTAATATGTTAATATGTGGTGATAAAAAATCATTACCGGTAACTTTTAAGTTTATCATTTGTTGATGTGTTCTTTAATGGACTACTACAAAATCCATTTTGACTGATTGAAAGAGATATTCCTTCTTATTTTATTTCTCTGTCCTATTGTATTGATTAATGAATGAAATAACAAGAGATTTGATATAACATATCTCAAAAAAGTTTCATATTATCTACTTTTGCATTTAACAGATTCATTAGAAATATGTAATACTGTTGCTAGTACAATAGGTGTGTTTAGATAATAATGATATAAATTAGAGTCCTGATTTTCCAAACTACAGAGGACCAACAGGTGGTCGGATAATACGGCTGGAACGAAACAAATCAAAATTAAATGGAAGTGCAGAATACATATGAAATAAGGCTCACTAGCTATAATTTTACTCTATAGTATAAACTATGCAATATTTTATTCATGTAAACAGAGCAATGGATTTTAAATTAATTAAATGCAATATTTATTATAATAGGCTAGTATGTAAAACTCACTGTTTAAAAAATTAGTGATTTAAGTTTGTTTCCCAGTTTTGCTTCTCTTCCCTGTGGCGAGGTCACACCAACATATTAGTAACATGACCTCAATAGCATGCTATAAGGATATGACGGATGGACAGGACTCAACTGTATAGCTCTATATACATAGGTATTTATGTTGTTTTTTTCAGATATTTTAATTAGTTTCCATATTAGGTGTAAGTTACATGAATTGATTTTTGATTTCGGTAGGTCTAATCTTAAAAACTTTTATCATTTTGTAACAAGAATATACCCTTTTTTTTTCAAAGTATGATGTAGTCTTTTTACACCATTATATATGTAAAGTATTAATACAATAGTACAGTATTTATATCCTTTTTATGATGGTAAATTAAGTTAAATATTATTGGCTTCTTGGTATAAAAGTAGGATCATAGCCCACAATCAAAAATTAAATTAAATAGTTTTACCTACTTTCCCCCCCCAATTTACACACATTTCTTACATCACTTATGCTCATACATTTAAAAAAATACATAGAGTGTACAGTTTTTCACTTTTATTTATAAGTCATCTAAAGTTTAAACTAAATACAGTTTATCTTGAGTATTTTTTTCTTGAAAGTTATTTAAACGTAAGTCTTAAGATTGTATAAAGTCTTATACTTTATCTTCATCTCACACTTTCTTCTGATGTTACCGATGTTCTTTCTCTTCTGAGGGATATGATATGTAGTACGGTGGGGTCTGATAATAGGGCTGGCGGCCCATCGTAGCATAGGTTGGTCGTAAACCTGGCGAATTTGATGTTGGGGGTATCATTTTAGCAGGCAATGTTGCTGCGTATGTTGGTCCATATTGGGCCATATAAAGTGGTGGCTTAACACAAGTACATCCATTACTTGTTGCTATCATGGAAGGTGCAGAAAGAGCAGCAGGATTGGCTAAGGGCCCTCCTTGATACTGATTGTTACTAATGCGTAGTCGAACAATGCAAATTATTATAATGAGGATGGCAATGAAAGCCACCACACCTCCAACAATACCAATAATGAGAGTATCATCATTGTTGAGGCTTGTGGCACTAACTGTAGGTGTAGCTTTGTTGATAATTCCAGTTGCTTTTGTGCTTGGTGTCTTATCTTTACTTGATGGAGGCATAGACCATATAATATCTGGTTCTGTTGTAGACTTTGAGGATGTCCTAATCAAAATTGAGGTTGTTGAAGAGGGTGCAAGTGTACTAGTAGGATGGTTAGAATCACAAGTCAGCACATCATCTGCTATTTCAACAAGAAGCTTTCCAGCATGAGTTTCAGGTGATGAGCATCGTATACCAGTCATACCAGCACCTGGAAGCCAGCGCCGCAGGGCTCTAGCTCCACAATCGCAGATTATTGGGTTTGAATCCAGTCCTACCAACTTCAAGTCCCCGCGCCGCTCATCCACCGCGGCAAGGAATTGTGGACTGAAAGCAGACAGCTTGCTACCACTAACGTCCAAAGTGATTAGTGTAGAGCGAGGCATAGTAAAGAACAGAGCTGGGGGCAAAGCCGTCAGTGAGGTGTTGCGCAGTCCAACAACCACGGAGGGAGCCTTGAGGCCAGCTAAAGCCCCCGAAGATAGACTGTACACCCGAGGACCACGCACACTGAACTCTTTTAGACGAGGATGTAGTACGGGGGCCAGTTGATCGCTGCTCACAGCTGCATCCTTAACTTCTATATCTAACACTTCTAGTGAAGGGAGATTCTGTAGTATTCCATGTACATCCATGTAACCAAGTCGGGGATAACCATATGAAACAAGTTGTAGCAAATTCCCAAGTGGTTTGAAAGCATTTTTTTCAATTAGAGTACATTCATCCAACTCATACATTTTTAGATACCGAAGCGATTCCAAACCATCAAAATCACCATTAACAATTGCAGAAATAGCGTTGCCAGAAATATCAATGTATTGAAGATTTTTTAACCTAGACCATATGCTAGACATAGACTCACTCATGTCAGATAATTTATTATACGATACATCTAGTACTTCTAGTAATGTTGGGCGCTCAAATATCTTATCTGGGAGCTGTGTAATTTCATTATGTGAGAGATTTAGATGACGTAGAAATGGAGTTTCCAACTGTGTGACACTTGTTATACCTGTACTAGCTAAGTTAAGCTCCCGAACTGTCTTTGGTTCAGCCAATACATTGTTCACTGCCTCTTTAGACAGGGGATTAAAGGAAAGGTCTAGGCGTTTTATGTTGACCATGATACTATCCTCAGGAGGAATATCTTTCAGATTATTTCGTGATAAATCTACAAATGATAAAAAGAAGTACTGTCTTTGAAGTGACCTCAAGGGTGCAACCTCAAACTTATTGCTTGATAAATTTATGTTTTCAAGCATTTGAAGCCTTGACCGTTCAAATATTGAGTCTGGTAGCTCACTCAAAAGATTGTTTGAAAGGTCAAGCATTTCAATTCGAGCTAAACCTTCAAAAGTTCTTTCCCCTAATCTCTCGAGTTTATTATCAGAAAAATCTAATACTTGGAGTTGTGTTGAGTTATGGAAAGCAGATTCACTGAGAGATTCAATTTGATTATGAGATAACAATAAACACCTTAAGCTTGGAAGTCTTGCAAAATCTAGATCCTCCACACTCTTGATCAAATTTCGGCCAAGATCCAGATGTTCCAAGAAATGCATTGTTGATATTAGCTCAGCTGGGAAAAAGGAAAAATTATTATCAGATACCAACAGCCTGCGCAAACGAGGATGAACACGGAATGATGACGGAAACAAATAACTCAATTCATTATGAGAAAGATCAAGTTCTTCCAAAGTAGTTCCAGCATTGCTGTTACTTCCTCTAGGAAACCTAAAGAATTCACCTTTAAAGGCACTCAACCTATTTCCATTGAGAAAAACTTGTTTTATTTTAGTGAGTCCTGAGAAGACGCCTGGTCTAATATTCAAAATATTATTATTAGACAGGTCAATTGTGGTCAAGTTAGGGAGGTTATTAAAGGTAGCTTCTGGAACTTCTTGAATCATGTTTCCTTTAAAGAATACTTTTTCTAAGTTGTGAGACTTGGTAAGAACTTCTGATGTTAATAACTTCAGACCAGTGAAACTCAGATCAAGTATGGTAAGTTGAGGTAAACTGTGAAGTAATGACGAGGGAAATCCACCCAACTGGGGGTTATGACTCAAGTTTAGGTATCTTAGTGAAGATAACTGAGTAAATGCCACTCTAGATATCTCACTTAATTGATTCCTTGAGAAATCCAAGACTTTCAACTGTGGCAACACAAAAGGCTGGTTATTTATTACCGCTAACCGATTTTGTCCGAGGTAGAGTGATTGTAAGCTCTGTTTAAGACCCGTGAACGTCGATGGGGCTATAGTGTTGAGTAGATTGCCAGTTAAATCGAGAGTGACCAAATTCTTGAATTCTTGAAATGCAGCCTGCGGTAGCTCTCTGACTACATTTCTTGCCAGACTAAGGGAAGTGACTTGGCCAGCTACGGACCGGAGGATATCTCCTGAGAGGGCGGCAACACGGTTAAAGTCCATCTGGAGAACAGAGAGGTGAGGAAGTCTACCAAGGGCCGAGGCTGGTATCAAGAGTATGTTGTTGTCTTTTAATGAAAGGCTCTCCAAATTTTCTAATCCTTCAAAGGCATCATCTTCAACCTGTAATCAAATGAGGAAGATTAGGTGATTTTTAGCTACCATTTTTTAAGTGTGATATACAAGTGAAGATTTAATATATCCTTTACAAAGATGACAATAATTAGTACAGTACTAAAATTGGAAAATCACTATAGTTTTGTTCCTAAAAAACAATGTTTAAAATCAATATCAAAAATAATCTATGAATATACTTATTTTAATTAGTAATTTATATATTCAAACTAAGTATGATGTAGTGAAATACCGTTCTTAGAGCGTTAAGGCTGATATCCAGATGCTTAAGTTGGCGAAGACCAAGGAATGTTCCAGGTGCAATGTTGGCAATATTGTTTCTACTAAAGTCAAGTCTCTCAAGCCCTGGTTGCAAAGCCAGATTAGCACTATCTAAACTCTGTCAACAGAAAAAAAAAAGTATTTCGTTTTATTAAATAACTAATAAAGCTGTGTTTAGAGAGTTTTTGGAGAAAAATTTCATTGGATATTAAAAAAAAAATATTAGCAGTATTTATTAAAAAAATTAGATACTGAAAGTGGAGGCCATGGGAATTAAGTTTGTGAGGATCATGTTAGCTGTCACAAAGAGAAACAAGATTAGGAATGAAGTTATACGGGAAAGATTAGGTATACATAAAGTAGATGATATAGTAGAGGAATCAAGAAAGAGACGGTATGGATATATAATGAGAATGGAAAAAAAGAGGATGCCGAAAAAAAATTTGGAAATGAAATATGTAGGAAATTGACTGCAAGAGAGGCCAAGAAAGAAATGGGAGAAGCAGATATCAGAAAGTGTGTAGGTGAGAGGAGAGCAATGGAATAAATTAAAGGAGGAAGCATGGGGGAAGAATAGAGGAAAATGGAGGCATTTTACTAAATTGACCCAGCCACAGGCTGGAAAAGATGATGATGATGATTATGAAATACTAAGATGTTACGTGTTGAAATGTTAGTACACTTAAACAAACACCCTTTGACAACAATCTAAAAGAAAATTCGGAAACTAAAAGTAGCTTAGTTTTTAACTATAGTGTACCTTTTTTCATTACTTAATTTTGAGAGAGATTATTCTATAAAAGTATCCATCACATTTTCAAATATACAGCTCTTACTCCCCAAAATACTTTTTATTCAATTTTAAATTAGATGTATTAAGATATTGTCTTATAGTTGGATCTCTGTGGGCAAGAATAGCCACTAAAAATTTTATAAATATATAAAACTGGAAAAAAATTAAAAGGCATATGAACTATGAATAAAGATTATTATTCCATTAATGTTTTTCTACTTAGTAAAATATTTTGCCGTGTGATCGTTCAAATGAGTTTTGTCTCTATGAAAAGTATATGCAATAATGTTTCAAAATTATCTTACTACAAATATAATCTGTTTATGAAAGAACACTTAATAGTAATAGGTTCATTTCCAAGTCCTATTTTAACTTTATAATGATTACATAAGATTCATACCATAATATATTAATTATATTAATGATGATTTACCTGAATTAGATTTGAAGAAAGGTTGAGGAACTTAAGATTGGTAAAAGCTTTAAAAGCAACATTAGGAATTTCAGAAATAAAGTTCTCCGAAAGGTCTAATTTTTCCATGTTTTCAGCTCCTGTGAAGTATAAAAAAAAAGATGATTAGGATGGTGGTGATGGTAGTAATAATAAAAACAATAATGGGAATTTGGAAAAAAATCTAAACAGCAATAGTTGTTTTTCAGAGAACATATTATTTTTTGTTGTGAGTTTTAGAGAGTATAAAAATAATATAAAGTAACCAACATTGCCAAAAGTGCACTATCAACTTAGAAATTGTCCCCATATTTAAAAAATGAGAGCTGCAGAAAATAAACCTTTGTGTATGAATCTTCTGAATAATGGACAAACATTCATATTCTTAAGTTATTTTTATTCTCAAATAGTTGACTGAAAACTAACATTTTCATTTTAGTTATTTAATGTGCACTTTCTGAACTGACTGAATATATCAGCACATGACTTTTAAACTAACTTAAATCTATAACAGATACAACATCCAGTCCCTGGCTGTTAATTCATCACTGTGAAAGGGAAAACCCACATTTCACCGATGATACATTTTTTGACCATGCCAGGAATCAAACCTGGAACCATTAACTAAGTAGACAGACACGCTACTGAGTGAGCTAAGGTGTCAGATTGAAAGCTAACAAAACAATTTAAAATGTTAGCTACAAGTAACCTTGAAAGACATCGCTGTTGAAGCGAGTGAACTTATTGCGTCCTAGGTTCAATTCTCGTAAGCGCACCAGTCCAGAGAATGCACCGCCCTCTAAGGTCACCAGCATATTGGTGCCAAGATCAATCTTTTCAAGAGAGGTCTGAGCGAAGAAGCTGTTGGCCGCTACGGAACCTGTGGAATGAATAATATCTCTATATAAATGTCCTTAGGACATTGGTAAATATTTCAACAGAGAAATTTAGAACACCACTGAAGTGTATATTATGTATACCATATTTATTGATCTAGTTTTTTCTAGCACCATGTCTTACTACCCATTTGGATTGTATGCTTATTTATTCAGTTCAAACTTAGCTATACCTTGGGGTAGAATATTAAAACTACTTGGCTGCATGAATATTAATATTTTTCACCAAATCTAACTACCACCAGTCTGGACCATCCCCACTATAGGTGTAGGTACTAGGAAGGTTTAATTTATAGGAAATGTACCTATATTTGTGTGAAGGGAGATTGGAAAACTGTTTAGGAACAAAATTACCATCAGTGCAAACAGCCAGGATTTGAGCCATAACCTTCCTGTCATCAGAAAACCATAGTTTAATGTTTAATTCACATACCTACAGAGGGGGTGACAGTCTATATACATATCTTCGTCTCCTTTGTCTACCAGAATCTCACCCACACCTCATAAAAAAGCTAGCCAATTACCTCATCCATGTTCCTGTAACAAAAGGACCCTAAACTTTGTTTTTATTTATTAAATATTTTAAATTCTGTAGTTTAAGTATGAATAAATATGAATGTTTAGTTAGATAAATCGTTGAATTAAGACTTTTTTTTTACTTCAAGGATAAATATGAGATGCATAGTAAAAAAATTTGACTAAAATCAAAGTAAAGAACCGATTGGTGATTGCGGGATCATTGATAAGTTTGTAAGTCAATTGGGCCCAAAAAATTTGCTGCTCTTGCCTTAGACCGTTCTGCCACCCAATCCCTGCCTTAGACCATTCTGCTACCCGACCCTGACTTAGACCATGCTGCCACTCGACCCCTGACTTAGACCATGCTGCCACCCGACCCCCGACTTAGACCATGCTGCCACCGAACCCCTGACTTAGACCATGCTGCCACCCGACCCCTGACTTAGACCACATTGCCACCCATGTATTTATTTATATGTGTTTGTATATTTACATGTACAAACACACAAGAACCCCCTAAAGCAAGCTACAGCCAAAAGAAGCTGTTAAGAAATATGTCTGTTTCAATTTTCATCAAACTGTGTAGATGTGGGGTTGGTGAACCAGTTTTCAAACCTTTTACAAGCTTCATGAAATCTTTGTGGGCTTCATTATTGAATAACAAAAAGTGTATAAACCAAACTGGTAGTAAGACGCGGTGCTAAAAATAAAAAATAAATTCTCATCCCTTGTGTCTTGATTTGACTTACTGATGCGATTTTCTGTAAGAGACAAGACGCGCAATGCTTTAGGTCCATTGAGGGAAGAACTTGGCACTTTGGGGAGACTGTTTCTGTCCAAGTGCAGTTCCTGGAAACAGATGGAATTTTTTTTTTAACAAAACATTTTTATTGTTCTTATTAGATAAATCATGGAAAAAATAAACCATATTTGTGAATTTAATTAAAGAAAGGTGAACTTGTAAAGATCTGAACCTGGATCGTATTATTACAGTTCAGCATGTACTAGTATGGGGTTTCTGGGAGCAGTTATTGACATGGGATCAAAATCCAAATGTAATACCTGGCTTACTGCGTCGGTTTTCTCAAGCTGCTTGTATCAGATATAAAGAACTTGATGACCTGTCCATTGCTATACTAAGAGGTTTTTTTAATGGGAGGGATTGTCTATCTACAGTGGTTTGTAGAGTGGTCCCCAAACAAGATATGACAAATTAATTTTTAAATACTTTTTTTTTAGAAATGTAAAGTAATTTTTTACACATAATTGGGGTTGTAGGGATGAGTCTTAGTATATTTAAATAAGCTAAAAACCTAGGCATTAAGAGGAAATGTCTGGATGTATGATTAATAATGCTTTTGGAGTTTTAAACCCCAAACCACTAAAACACCCCTCTTTGGTATGAACTTGGCCTGCTCGATCTAAACCGGTAGTTTAGTTATTTAAAGATCATCAACACATCCTCGTACACACCTCCAGGGGCTGTCCATAAACTGTGTATGCATATCGGAGGGAGTGAGGGGTAGGGGTGTATTGGTGCTCGGCTTGACCAAGCATGATAAGGGGGTGGGGGGTAGAAAATGTGTATCCTGCAGTGTTCTGTGTTAATAAACAGCATCCACGTTTCAATAAAAGAATAATATAGGCTCTGCAATTAAAATATTATTTAAATGCAGGTGGTGGTGGTGGTGAGATTTGATGTAATATTGAAGGGGGGTTCACAAAATTGTCACAAGTGAGGAGGGAGGTCAGAAAAACTCTAAATTAGCCTGATATAGCTAATGAACATCCTCCTACCAAGATCCACTCCAAGAGTACAACTATTGTAACCAGATTTTCACGGCTTCTCACTGGAGTCATTTTAGTCCTCCTTTATTAGTTAAAATCCAGTGATTTTTTTTGAACGTGGTATAGTATTTATTTTTGTTCCCCTCCCTACCTGCAAGTTGTCACATCCTTTGAGGATGCCCTCCTCCACACCCTTGATAAGATTCCCACTGAGGTCCAAGATGCGAAGGTTTGTCAACCCGTGGAACTCACTGCTCGAGAAGATGGGGTTGAGGTTATCACCGAGAAGGTTGTCGGCTAACAACAGCTCTTCAAGAGTTTCGTGCAGTCCTAAGAGCAACCTGCAACATCATAACCTCTCACATAAATATAACATTTAAGTAAGATTCTGATATCAAGAGGTCTGGACTATAGTTGGATTGCCATTAGAACAACCTTTTTCTGACAGTTCAAATGTATGATAAATTTACTTTTACATCTTCTTACATGAAGCTATGTGTTGAGTAACAGCCACTACTTTAAATAGATCATATCTGTTTTGACAACTGAAAGATATATATATATCATTCGCGTGGCGTGGCGGGGAGTGTTGCCAGCAGTGCTGGGTCTAAGGGGGTAGGGGTGATTGCCCAGTAGCCCCCACAAACTCTCGCAAGGAATAAAACATTAACTCTAATTTTCTATTGTAGATGCCTTCTTGTTTTGTGCCAACTTGTGATATACTTCATGAAATGGACTTCAATGATGTTAATGACATGTTTGCTGCAAAGAAAGCAAAGAAAGTTAGTATAAAATGAGAGGTTTTTTATGAAGTCTTTATTGTAGCCTTTCTTTTGCTTTGATATTATTACATTTGTGTAAAATAAAACAGATGCTTAGTTTTCACCTTACCTCAAACACGCTATGATGAAATCTATATCAGTCTATGGGGGCCCCCAAACTATACCGGTCCAAGACCCCCCACATAAATAAATCCAGCACTGATTGCCAGGGTATGCAGAGCATGTCAAAAAAATTAATTTTAGGCAATATTAATTAAATATCCCTTCAGTAATATGTTTGGTTTAATTTTTCACATTTAGTAATCTCAATTTAACATCCGGAAGGCTCGTGCCGACCACATGACACCCTCTAACTGCAAATGTTGGTACTTTCATCGTTAACGACAGCGGCCGCTCGGTCGATATAGCTCGCTTGTGGACTACCACCATGGAGTTTTTTTTAGTAATTTCAATAGGTCTTGAATATTTGTATGAGCATTGTGACATCCAAACACAAAATTTTTAAATGAAGAGAAAATATTCTGTTTAAATTCTGCGATGCTCATGACAAATTAATATTTATAAACTGTTAAGATTACTAAATGAACAAAATTAAACTAAGTGCATCTACTAAAGTAATATTTTATTCATTTTGGCCAAAGATTATGTTTTGTTATAAATCTATACACTTACATTCCCTTTCATTCCCCAATTTGTCTCCATTTTACCAGACACATATCTCGTATGGTAATGTACTTTCACTGATACTTGTCTAATGAGTGGTCCACTGAATCATCATCATCCATTTCCAGCCTATGGCCGGGTCAGTTTAGTAAAATGCCTCCATCTTCCTCTATCCTTACACCATTCTTCCTCCTTTAAACACGTCCATTCTTATCCTCTCACTTGCATTGCACTTTTTCTGTTATCTGCTCTGAATATCTCTTTCTTGGTCTCCCTTGCAGTATGTTTACTAAATACTTTATCTCCATCATTCAGCATATACCCCCAACGGGTAGTAAGACGCGATGCTAAAAAAATCTCATTTTATTTGGTATTCTCTCCTTTTCCGTTTTTATTGCATGACCATAATAGCTCAGCCTTACTTCCTCTGCCATCTCATGTATTCCCTGTGCCTCCACTCTTTCCCGGATAACTTCATAGATGACAACAATTAACAAGAACAGTTTAAACAAGCTCTAACTACCCTGACAAAACTTCATACCTTACCACTCTTAGGTTGCTCTACATTTATTTTCAACTGGTAGCCTGTCGGCAACAGGAGAAATAAACTTTAATAATTAGGATGAAAATCATCTTTTTAGTATAAGTTGAAAACACAAACTCCTCACTTTGTTCTTTTAACTACTAAAAGGCTTTAAAAATTTAAAAAAATTAGTAATTGGAAATTTGGCTTTGTTAGGTGCTGTCTCGTGGTCTATATTATTAGTGTGCAAAGTTCAATCCTTCTATGTCAGCTAGAAACTTTTGTACTGTCTGGAAAGACACACATACATTAGGAAATTATGCCATATTGATTTGCCTGAAAAATGTAGGTTTGTAAGGTCTTCTGGACTTAGAGATTTTTTCGACTTTGGATTTTAGACCCTCCTCCCTCTCCCATTGTTTGGGGATCTCCATGGGAATTTCTTTTAGATTAGGGGCTACTTGCCTGCAAAGCTCTTTAGATCATCTAGGATTCAAGGTTTTTCCCTTTTAGGTATTTTGGAAACACCCACACCCCTCCCCATTTTGGGCATCCTCAATGGGAATTTTCAGTCACCAAATATTCCTGCATCCCTATTGGTTAGGGGCTACCTAGATCTTAATGGCCTAAATATTTTTTCTACTTTTGTTTTATGGTAGCCCCACCATCCCCCATTTTGGGGGCCCACTCAAAGGAATTATTTTATTCGTTAGATAAAAGCCACGGTATAATTTAAAAAAGATTAAGAAACCCCGCTAGCCGTTATTTGATTATATTACTAGCCGCCAAACTAAACCTGAACAAAAGCTAGATCTAACGGGAAGAAAAAAACTAAGTTGGAAACATTGCATAAATGACCAGATCGCAGAGCACCATTCCGCTCCATACCTGTCTGCGAGCCTGCGCAGCGAGTTCCCAGAGAGGTCCAGCGCGCGCAGCGGGATGGCAGCCGCCGTGAAGGGCTGGGTTGGCAGGGCGTGGAGGCCGGCCCAGCGCTGCTGGAAGGACACGATGGGCGCCTGGTAGGGCAGGGCTGGCATCTCGCCCACCACCCGGTCGCATTCCATCAGGATCTCGTCAGCCGCGGTCACCTCGCAACGACACGGGTACCTTAGGTCTCGGTGTAGCTCGGGGCACGGCTGATGCGCGTGCGCGGACACTGACATCAACAAACAGCAACCACACAGCCATCACCTGGAAGAAAATTACTGATGTAGTCGTTTGTTTGAAGTAGGGATGATCAATGGTGTTAATATAGATAGTAACGTCCGTAACAAAAAACATCGTCTGCAAACAATACATCGATATTAGGGGTGGGCGGAAGGTCACTTCTTAAATGCAAAGTGAAGCCTGTACATACGAAGAAAATCAGTCGAAGAAAGGGTTTTTGTTGATGTCACACAGCACTACTTTTAATTTTCAAATCATCCATTAAGTGCATCTAGGTAAAGAGAAAGCCTTATAGGGCCCCTACACGATCAGTCAGACTCTCAGTCCTAAGATTGACAGTGTCAGTATGCATCAGTATTTACAACGAGACCGTACACGGTCAGTATTCGTATCATTATTTGTATCAGTCTCAGCTCCTACATGCAACGTACAACAACGTGGATGATAAGAAAAAGATGTGTGTAGTCCATGTTTGCTACTGAGACTGAAGGAAGTACTGACGAGCGTACGCACACGGTCAGTACTACTGTCAGTCTCACCCACCACTTACAAGACTGATGGACTGAGGCTGATGTGATCAGAAAATTCGGATCACACCAGTATTTTCTTAAATCCATCCATCAGTCCATCAGTACTGCCCCTATATGATCAGTCAGACTGCCGGTCGGTATTAATTATCACTTTATTAATACCGACTGATCGTGTAGGGGCCCTATTAGAGTTAAAAAAAATCATAGTATGTATTCTTTATAATGATAACAGAATTATTTTTTGTTATTTATTTGTGGTATTTAACGTGCCCTTTCTGAACCGACTGATCATATCAGCAGACGAGAATTTCTATGAGTGAAAGGGCCTACCAATTTTACAGGGAAAGGGTAATTTTACAGGTCACAATCGACAGAGTACCGACGGCTTTACTTCTCCTCCGAAGGAAGTTGTGCTACGGATTTTTATCGCTCAATAATAATAATAACACGTTCACCCCGGCTGGGTCGTATCTAAATTGATCTATGTTTATGTTATAGATGTAATTTGATCACTAGTCAGCGTTAAAATATTGTTTGGTAACTGCCACATGTGTTGTGCTATTTACTTCTACATACCATACATTATTATTATTATTACTAGCACCGCGTCTTACTACCCGTTCGGGTTACACGAACTTAAGCTCATGTGTAATGGTAAGGTGATTGTGAGATGAAATGGAGGACCTACAGTTTAACGTGGAATCCGAACCACGATGGAGGCCTGGCATTCCACACATTCACAAGCTGTGATTAATACACGTCTTGTCAGATGTGAAGGAAGGGTTTGGCAATCAGATAAATACCATACAAAATTTCAATTTTCTTTCTACCACTCTAATTAGATTTTCGTATTTGTTTTGGAAATTTCGAGGCCACTCTTCAATCCCAATACCTAAAAACCTAATTTGGGATTTTTTTTTGTTTATTTGGGAATTTTTTTAGCTTATTTTGATCTGTAACACATTCACAATATTGTGCACACTATAGAGTTTCCACCTCTTTCAAAATTAAACAAGGGCAATTTTCAATGATTGGGGTTAGGATTTTTTTTTCAAACAATGGATGTCATCAGAAGAGATATTTTTTATATTCATAGGTGAGAGTGTGAAGTTATAAATTTACCAAAAAAATGTCACAAACTGGGCCTGAGTAAAATTAATTTCACTTTTGCGAAAAGTTAACATTTATTCTCATTAAATTTAAAGTTTCATAAACTCTTTCACGTCTAACTCTTGACGTCAATCTAGCTAAAAACTAACTAATGTGCAAATTTTTTGTTTGTTTGCATTTATGCTTTAAAATCTAAATCATAAAACAATTGATTAAAAATAAAAGTTAGTTTGGATTATTATAAAAACACGGTGTTTTGTAGTGAGAGGCTGAAATTATACTTATATGCATGTTGATAAAAAAAAATAGGGGTTAAAAGTTGTAGAAACTACACTTAGCTGAACACAAAATGAGTAAAGATTAAAAGATGCATGTTGATAAAAAAAAAATAGGGGTTAAAAGTTGTAGAAACTACACTTAGCTGAACACAAAATGAGTAAAGTTTAAAAGATAAAGATAATAAAAATACCCAATATATGTGAATATTATATAATGAATTATGAAATAATGTAGTTTTTATAACATAATGAGATAACAATAATACCTTATTCCTAAGTAAAATCAAAGAACAAAACTAATATTTCTCGCTTTTCCTTTCTCGATAACTTATCAATCGCCATCTCATCAGAAATTGCAACAACTCTGAAAGAAGATCAAATCCCACAATAATATAGGCTGAAGCTTGCTTTCAAATGGGCCCTGTTTGGTATTTAAAAAAATAATTTAAAAAATCATGAAACCTAGATATATCATCCTCATAAGATGAAACAGATAGTAAAATTATAACGTATTATTAATTTGTATATAAAATGAGGATGTTAGGACTACCAGTTTGAAAATAGCTTATCAATTTAAAAAAAATTGAGGTAAAAAAAGGTGAGGGGTTGCCCTAGGTTAGGCCCCCCCCCTGGTTAGGGTCGAAGCTCACTACAATATGGATTTTTAAAATTCGTTAGAAATTATTAAAATAACCAACAAACGAATAAGTACAAAGCACATTTCTAAATTAATGTTTTTAAACAACAAAGGTACCAAATGCATCTATGGACACGCAAAATAAATGTCAGAATCATTTAGTCTGTCTGATTTGTTGATTACAGAGAAAGGTTGGTGCTTGAACCGTGTCCGGGTGTACCAAGGGGTAGTTTCCCCTAAACTGTTTCTCACTCTCCCTTCATGTAAATGTATGTACACTTACTCTATACTATACCTTTCTCACCTAAAAACCTAATATCATAATTAAAATGCCTACCCCTGGAATGGTAGAAAGATGAGGCGTAAAAATAAATATGCTGTACACGAATGAAGCGAATCTAATTTTGCTCTGGATCACAGCATCCATGAACATTGATACAATCATTTCAGCAAAAAGCGCAGATACTGAATAAAAACACTAAAGCAGACTATAAAAGTTTTTTTTAAAGGTGTACAACCTCTTTGATCTTAATAAAAACAAAGCTCCCATTAAATGTTTTGCCATGATATTTTATGATTTTTCACCTTACCGTGGGAAATCTAGTTTCGAAGTGGTTTTTAGATGGAACCTTGGTATTTGGTGCCAACATGATGCAATTGAAAGTTGCGCCTGTTGAGATTCTTTTCAGTTGACATACTCGGTCAACATAAGTGGTACATGGCGGAATAACAAGACGTTGTGTAAGCCAATGACGTAGCTAGCGATTTGTTAGGGCAACGATCATAAATCTGAATATTTTGATGAGCGAATGTTTTAAACTTTTACCGGTTTTAACAAATAAAAAACATTTTTGGACAAGAGTGGGTTGGAAATTATAGAAAATCGAAGGGGAGGCTACTTACTTACTTACTCTATGGCATTAGGAATTTGAAAGATCATTGCCACACCTGAAATAGTACGTCACCTGTGCTTATCTTGAGATAGTTCAATCCAGTCCATCTCATTACTACCTACTTACTTATTCTATGACATTGGGAATTTGAAAGATCATTGACACACTTGAAAAAGTACGCCACATATCCCTATCTTGAGCTAGTTCAATCTATTCCACCTCAGTACACCCTACTCCTATCTAGAACTAGTTCAATCCAGTCCACCTCTTTACACAATATTCCTATCTTGAGTTAGTTCTATCCAGTCCACCTCATTATACCCAATCTCTTTCAGGTCAATTATAATTCCAATACGAAGGGTAGAGTTTATATTTCAAAACATATTTTCTTTCATATCATTACGACAGAGGATGGGGGAGGGGTTAATTTTAGTACAGTTCAATTTAGGTAATAAGAAACTTTTTGAACAGTCATAAAAGTGACTAAAACAATGTTCATTTATTTACACGTAAATGAATGTGATATCATGTATTTTTTTATATGGAGTCCGGTGTTCAATCCTCGGTCCCGGCACAGATTTAATCTGATTTCCAAACCCTTCCTCCACCTCTGACAAGACGTGTATTAATCACAACTTGTGAATGTGTGGAATGCCAGGCCTCCAACGTGGTTCGGATCCCACGTATAAACTGTAGGTCCTCCATTTCATTTCTCAATCACCCTACCATTACACATTAGCGTAAGTGCGTATAACCCGAACGGGTACTAAGACGCATTGCTAATAATAATAATAATTATTATTATTATAATTTATAGCTAATATCAATACCTATGAAATTATACTAATAATAAAATAGAATGTTAACAAAACTGTCTGCAAATAATTATGTTTATAACCTATTTTTCAAACGTTCCTACCAACAAAAATCCTACTATAATTATGGTTTTACTTGTGGGGAAGATTTAAACGTTAAACTTGAAATGTCTTGCTTTTTTTTGTTGTTGAAATATTCCCACACATTTGTAGACTACTTAATAAAAACTGTGAGAATATAAACCACAACCCGTTGAGTGTTTGTGGTAAACTGATTTCGAAACAAATTCAGTGAGCCCAATTTTTTTTTAAAGTTGATTTTAGACTTGACAATGCATCAAATCTAGAGGCAACAGGATCAACATGTGATCGTAACCTTCACCTGACTTCACGACTATAATTTTAGAGATATTGGTCACGTTAATACAGCGCAGGGGGCGAGTGGCTTACACCTGCAATGTCGTCTAGTAGTGAAAGTTTGCGCCGGTGTAAGTGTCTAAAAGGACGTCTGTAATATGTACGGAAAATTGTGGATCTTGTCCGGTGCAAGGACAATGGCTAGTCATGCGCAATCTATAAGTAATACGTCTATTATTTAAACACTGGAGGGTAATTTTTTTTACAGCTATCACGGGTTTTGCTTAGGTCTCGTGTTTGGAAAATAAACGTTTGGGAAAGGGGAGACATTTAGGGAACAATAGCCTCTAGTGATTCTAAGCCAGGGATGGCAAACTACGGCCCGTGGGCCAAATACAGCGGTGTTTAGTGTGTCCAATCCGGCCCGCGGGATAAGTAATACAAATGTGCTATGTTGTAAGGAAGGCTTTTTTTTAAACACTAAAAAACTGTATTTTTTTTTATAAAAGCATGCCAAAATCAACATTTCCAAACTTGGTAAATCATGTCAAAATATATACGGCAATGTTTGCATCCTCATATTCATGCGAACAAGTGTTTTCAACCTTGAAACTTAGGAAAAGTGATCCTAGAAACTGACTTACTGATGAGCCTCTGTCTTCTCTCTTGAGGAATAACCTCTTCACAGTTTAACTCATATTATAAAATAATGCTGGAAGCTGATTCACAGTTTCGCCCATCTCACACCCCATAATATAAATCTTTTGAACGAACATAAAAACACACCAAGCCACTAAGGTTGCTACGATTGTTATATACCCGCTTCGGTAGCCGCGGTCGGTGGTCTAGCGCTCTAATCTCGTGTTAAACTAAACTGCCGGAGATTGCGGTTCAATTTCAGTCGGGTGCACTGATAATTGTTCCCAATATAGTTTTCCGTCCTTTCCTCCAAGCAAATGCGGGTGCACTTCTTCTAAATTAAACCTTCTTAATCCCTAACTCATTAGCGTATTAGTACATAAGCGTATAAACCAAACGGGTAGTAAGACGCGGTACTAAAAAAAATAATGTTATACATTCTCAATGTATTTAAACTTCTTTATTTCACTAAATTATGTGTGTTTATAAAAAATTTTTAATGAAATTTGAAGAAAAAATTCATGAATACAAATATTTGGCCCACCAAACATTTTTTTTAAAAAAAGGCCCCACTGTAAGTAGGTTTGCAGATCACTATTCTATCCCCAACCTCCCCCTCACAAACAAACTAAATCAGACGAGCGTTACGTTTATTCGGCGTGCCCACCGATGCGGGTTGTTCTTGATCAACCTCCTCCGAACCGCACCGATACAACTTTGCGTCAGTCATCTGAAGACAAATTTTTCCGGTGATGCAACCGATCTATGCAGCAGGCAAGACGGAGAGTGTAGTAGTAGATTTATTGCGTTTGCCATATTTTACATAACATTTGTCGCCGCTCAATTTAATGCACGAACCTTTTCTTTATTACCAAAGAGAATAGAGAGAGATACAACAGCCGCGGAAAGAATGGTCCTACGGAGCGTGACTGAACACGGCGCTTCGTGTCATGCCACGCGAATACCCATTAACATACATTGTAGCTGATTGTCATAGAGGAGGTTATTAGAGTGATATACAAAAACTAGGATATTAGAGTGATGTACACAGAGTAAGATATTAGAATGATACACACATAGGAGGTAAATATAGTGATATACACAGATGAGACTATTAGAGTGATATACACAGAGGAGGCGAGTAAAGTAGTAAACACAGAAGAGGCTATTAGAGTGATATACAAAAAGTAGGATATTAGGGTGATATAATGCTACACAGAGAAGGTGAGTAAAGGGATATACACAGAGGAGGCCAGTATAATGGTATACAAAGGAGGTGAATAGAGTGAAATTCACAGAGGAGGCTATTAGAATGATTTATACATAGGTGAGTATATACAGAGGAAGCTATTAGATTAATATAGGTCTACATAGAGGAGGCTATTATAGTGATATTTACAGAGGAGGGGAGTAGAATGGTATACACAGAGGAAGCTATTAAAGTGATATACAAAGAGGAAGCTATTATAATGATATACACAGTAAAGTTGAAGAGAGATTAACCCCTTTTATACTCAATACCATTTAATTTTTAATACGTTTTAATATCAGTGTGGTCCGACACCTTAGCTCAGTCAATAAATAGCTCGTCTGGCTACTGACAGCAGTTTGTCCCAGGTTCGATTTCTTACACGGCCGAGTTATTTATCGTTGATAAAATTAGGGTTTCCCTTTTCATAGTGATTTCTTAGCGGCCGGGAGGCTAGATCTTCAGTCTTACAGAAGTTTTGCTGCGCTCCTTGAACGAAGTTGAGTCCAGCAACACTGGGGTTCACTAGTGTCAATGCTCAGTGATGAAATCACATCCAAATGTGGGATTGTTAAACGATTCACTTTTATCATGTTCATCATAAAGGTACCATTGTAATAGAAATGGGCAGTCTGCGTAAGCTCTTTGTGAGGTATGATTAGTTGAAGAGGGGTTAGGATCGCTACTTGAAACTAGCTTTGTGGAAGCCGGCTGATTGACTCGAGATGGATATTTGTGTCCTCTCTCTAGAGAATCCATGTTTAAAAGGTTTTTTTTAATGCCCCTTGATGGCACCTAGTGATACCCGTATTAAAGGACTCAAGCTTTCTCAAGGAGCGCAGCCATTTTAATTTGGAGTCTGTGGGTCTGGTGTTTACCTTGTCTGTGAATCTGAGAGATTAAACCCTTGACGTTACGTCAACAGTAATTCAGTTTATTGCAAGACCAACACCTTAGACAATGCTACCACTAGTTCGGGTGTTAATTATGATGAACACAGATAATAGGCTATCTAAGAAAGAATCTGGAATCAAACAAGGGCCCCACTATATCAATGAAGGGCGAGACAGGAGAAGTTCGATGAAATTGACAAGCCTTCGCCTTGAGAAAGTCTAGGAAGTAATAGGGGCTATATCGTAGATGTAGTCAGTCTCCTTGACCACGAGAAAAGGGTGCTATCCACGTGCAAGAGTCTGTCCAGGAAATTCTTGGTGTCTGCCCCGTCATTATTTGAAGATGTGTTGTACCAGGCGTGAAACACGCTCGCTAACTGTAGTCTACTAGAGTAGACACGATACCTGCTGTTACTTTCCCGTTCCTTTTTCTGTCCAGATGGAGTGTGTGTGTGTACGTTCGAGAGAACTTTCTAAAACTCGGGAATGTTTGAGATAGAAGGGGAAATTTATTTTAAATATCGGAAAATCCAACTAAAAGATGTAAGTATACCTGCTCTCTTGGTCTGGGCGTTACGAGAACGAGCGCAGACATAGGATGGACATAGGGAAGATGTGGTTGAGTGGTTTGGCAGGATGAGCACAAGTATAAAGGACCCGTGGTTGAGTGGTTAGGGAGGACTAACACAGGTATAAAGGGCCCGTGATTGAGTGGCTAGGGAGGACCAACACAGGTATAAAGGGCCCGATGATTGAGTGGTTAGGGAGGACCAACACAGGTATAAAGGGCCCGTGATTGAGTGGTTAGGGAGGACTCACACAGGTATAAAGTGCCCGTGATTGAGTGGTTAGGGAGGACTAACACAGGTATAAAGGACCCGTGATTGAGTGGTTAGAGAGGACTAACACAAGTATAAAGGGCCCGTGATTGAGTGGTTAGGGAGGACTAACACAGGTATAAAGGTCCCGTGATTGAGTGGTAAGGGAGGACTAACACAGGTATAAAGGACCCGTGATTGAGTGGTTAGGGAGGACTAACACAGGTATAAAGGGCCCGTGATTGAGTGGTTAGAGAGGACCAACACAGGTATAAAGGGCCCGTGATTGAATGGTTAGGCAGGACTAACACAGGTATAAAGGGCCCGTGATTGAGTGGTTAGGGAGGATCAACACAGGTATAAAGGGCCCGTGATTGAGTGGTTAGGGAGGACTAACACAAGTTTCAGGAAATCCTGGTCAGTAGAGATAAGAAGCTGCGTTCGATGACAAATGGTGCCGAGACCACGGACAAATAATATACCCAGACACTCAACCTCCAGGTTAAAATGGTTGTGCTCCTTTTGGCAGCTTAGGTCCTTCACCACTAGGATCGCTGCGGTAAGTCCTATCACCACCCAGCAGTGACACTAGCGAAGCCCGGTGTCGAAGGACTCAAGCTGGCAAAAGGAGCGAAGTAAAACCCCCGTAATGTTCAGATTCTGTTTCTTACTTGTCTGTGGCCTAGACTAATTTAGTATTTGTCTATGGGTGCGAGTCTCTATTATTGCACGGTAACATTCTTGATTTAGATCCGATAAGCCGGGGGGTGACCCATAAACCAGTGTCATCGGGCACGCTTTATAAGCTCATTTAGTCTGGATTTCCGGTGACGATGTCGCGTTTCGAATTTGGCCCGGGTACATTGATTTAGGTTCTGCCCAAAATGTTAACCACTGTCCCACTACGCAATTGCCGCTGCGATTCCTATCAAATATACCTTACTCATCCCTATCACGTCAGTTTAATCAATACACGAGCCTATAATCCAAATGGGCGGTGAAACGTGAAGTAAAAAAACAAACTCAAACAAATAGTTTTTCTACATAATTTGATTTCTCATCTTATTTCCATGCGAGTGTTGGTATACAGTTCGTTAAAATTTACTTGTATCCTCATTCTTAACGTTGGATAATACAGATTAATGATAACCAGTAGTGGTTTTAGAGTTTAAACATGATATTTAAAATAATCAAGATAGTAACGTGTTTCATCTTCATGTACTATTCCTGGTGCTAGGATTGGATGTATACTGTTAGGTATTCGTATTGCTGTCCTTGTTTAAGTTAGTTAGTAGGTCATGTGATGGATGTGTTTGGAAACTACACGTTAACGTTTTTTATATAATTTATAAATCGAAGTGATACATCTTTGGTAAAATCAGATTGCATATCTCCTTTTAAATCGCTTTAGGTTAAGTAGAATCCAATTTTCGGAGGAAGATAGAAAAGCTACTAGATATTGTTTCACATATTCATACGTCAGGTCATACTCTGAAATATCCTATATAAATACCTCTCAAATAACACGTATATCATAAAATGATATCAATGTTGACAGCAAAAAAATATGTTTGTATTTTATAAAAGGGTCTTCATATTAAAATTGAACGGTAGAGACTAATAATTATACCAAAATATAAACTACTAATAGTGTTTTCATAAAATGGACGTTTGATTTTTTTAAATGTATTTTTTCGTTATATATTATTACCGGCCCTGGCTATTTAGGTATAATTGCATCTAATATGACGGTGACCTGGTGGTCAAGGGGTAAGGTGTCGGACTTCTGTGCTGGGGGTCCGGGATTCAAACCTTGGCGTAAGTGCGTGTAACCCGAACGGGTAGTAAGACGGGGTGATAATAATATTATTAATTATAATAAAACATCAAATGTGAAAGGATGAGTAAGGAAGATATCATTTAGAAGATATATAGCAGCATTCGTGGATAACTACCCTCAGCACACCTTACTTGGATTTGAGCTCCGACCTTGACGTCACCAGCAAACCAGATTAGACGCGCTTAAGGTGGGGATGTAGGAAACGCAAGAAAAGGAAGTGATTTTGCAGCTTTTATAGCAAAAATTTTTTTTGGCTAAAATAATAAAATATTGTTTCAGTCCAAACATGAGAGTTTAATTTTCTTCACAAGGTGATATCAACAGTTCTTGAATAACTGTCATTATAGCGCGTCTTTTTAAATAAAGAGAAAATTTTGTCATTAAATTCCAGGACAACCTTGTATTGATATCACCATGTGAAGAAAATTAAACTCTATATTTCTCTTGGGTAAATATTTTATTTATTTTGGTAAAAAAAAGTTTCGGTATAAAAACCTTTTTCTCGTTCCCTATACCCTCACATTGATGTTTAGTTTTCGTACTCACCTGTGCGATACTCTCGTGTTGACTGCTGAAGACGGAGAGGTGAGTTAAGTGCGATGAGGGTGGTTTTCCCTAAATAGTTTTACACTCTTCCTCCACACAAGTGCGGATACACTTCCTCTAAATTCATCCTTCCATCCTTAACAAATTAGTGTAATTAGCACATAGGTTTATAACCCAAACGGGTAGTAAGACGTAGTGCTAAATAAAAAGTAATATGAAGTACTATATATATTAGATTTCTTAAAATTACAAATATTTTATGTACTTGATGGGATATTGAATAAAATTTATTTTCTCAAAGCTTTATTTTCATGAGCAGAACCTGTTTAGTTTTTAATTGTCCTTTTAAACGAACGTATATGTCAACTATACACACATACTATTTAAGCATCATTCGACTTACGCGGTAATTCTAGATTGCGCGAAAATCTTCGGAACTAATTAACCGCTAAGTCAGGGTTTGGTGAACCGGAGTAAATTACCCCAAATGGGGTGGAAATGAAATTCTTGGGGGTAGCGTCACGCCGTGTTGAACTCCAAACAATTTGGTTGCTAAGCCGTTGTCAAGGCGTTGTCAAGTCCATCATGGTGGTATGACGTCATCACTAAACACGTCTATAAAGAAACGTACCCAAAATATGGTTAGCTGTGACTTGGAATACTTTAATAGCATTAATTTAAAGTGGGAAGACTGCATTTATGTGTCTTTTGATGGAGCTCCAGCTATGTTGGGGTCATGTTGGTGGTTTTTCGGCTTTGGCGAGAGAGAATAAGCCAACAATTGATGTTAACCACTGTATGATCCATCGCCAAGCACTGCTTGTGAAGCATTTGAAACCTGCACTGGACGCCGTCATGCATGATGCTATCAAGGTTGTCAATGTTGTCAAAGATCATTCGCTAAACACGCAACTACTTCGTGAATTATGTAAATATGGTAAGGCTGAATATACAGACCTAATTTATCATAAAGAAGTGAGGTGGTTCTCACGTGGAAATGTTCTGAACCGAGTGTGGGCTCTCAAAACTGTACTTGATATTTTTTATGGTTGATCAAAAGCATGTTCTCGCAGATAAGTTTACAAACTCCTCGTGGGTTGCACATCTCGCATATTTAGATGGAATTGCAAGGGGAAAAAACATCAATATAATTTCAGTCAGAGAAAAGATTTCAGCGTTTAGATCAAAGCTTTTACATTGGAGACAGAAAGCAGAACAAAACAAGATAGCTTCCTTTTCAAAGTTAGTTATGTTTTTGGAAGATTGTGAAAATATTACCTTTGATGACATCAAGGATACAGTTATAAGGCATCTTACCAAACTCAAAGAGCGGTTCTGTTTAATTTTCAGATCTTGATTCACATACTGTCAGTTGGGTTGTAGATCCCTTTAAATGTGAAATTGCTGATGTATCAGAAGAGGCTCAAGGGCTGACAGAGGCACTTCTTGAACTTCGATCCAATAATGAAGCACGTATTGAATTTTAAAACAAAGCAGATCTGTCATATTTTTGGATGTCAACAGCTGCAAAGAATTTCAAAATTGCACATGAGAAGGCAGTCGAAAATTTGCTGCCTTTTGCAACAACCTACCTTTGCGAACAAGGATTTTCCACTCTAGTGAGCATAATAACAAACCATAGAAATCGAGTGGACCCCGAAGACAATATCCATATTGCTCTGACATCAAAATGTGTGAAAAAGTCCTTATGTTTCATAATGAGAATATTAATTTATTTTATACTTTTTATATTTCTAATTGTATACTCCGCATGAAATTAAATAGATTCAATAAACCTTTTGAATTTGAATAATCTATTATATGATTTTCTTCCTTTCAAATCAAGGTGGTAACGTCGGCGTTAATAAATATATTTTGAGGTACTAGGTAAAAAATTGTTCCCCGACCCCTGGCTTAAGTTGAGACCTACTGTAGTTTAAAGTCGCTGATAAAGAAGACACTATAGAACTTGCAAGTATTGTTGTTGGGAAACAGTTAATTTATTTAGCGCAGTCATAATCCACATCTGTGAGTTAAAGCTGTTGTTTACTCTCTCAATTTGTTCATGTAGACGCGTCTCATCAAGCGCGGTTGTGTCTAGCGGAAAACTTGTACTTTCTCTTCCTGACTCATGTTTTCCTGATACATCCATACACCTGTTACTGTTAAGATTACCGACACGGGTCATCCATCCCATCAACTAGAACCATTCTTTTTCTACGTTTTATTTTCTTTCATTAGTGGCCCCACTCACATTGCGGCAACTAAACATAGTTTTTGTATTTGTGGGGGGAAAAAAAAGGTCATTGGCACAGCACGCTCTGGTGTCAAATTTCCAGCTTTTACTCACGGTTTCTTGACAATATTTCATAGAGAGGTTGATTTTTTTAATATAATAATTAAGAGAAAACTTGGGTCACAAGGTCATCAACATTTGCTGGATTGCATGTGTTCATTTCTCTCCTATCACGTTATAAATGAACGTGTTAACTGTATTTTAACCCGCTTCGGTGGCCGCGTGGTCTAATGTTCTGCTCTCGCTGTATACTAGACTGCTAGTGATGGAAAGATTTAGGTTCTAATATCGGTTGGGTGTATTGAGGGTGATGTTTCCAAAGGGGTTCTCCACTCTCCCTCCACGCAGATGCGGGTACACTTCCTATAAATATAGCCTTCCTAAAACCGTCAGAGTAATTAGTACACCAGCATACAACCTGAAAGGGTATTAAGGCGTGGTGCTAAAAAAACATTTTAATTACAACAGTATGGTTTTTGGTAGTGATAAACTTTTAGAAAATTCAAATATTTTTTTTTGCCAACATTGATAACATTTTCCTATATTATTAGTGTTTTTTTGTAGGTAATGATTATATCTATCAAAAATAACAGCTGCAGATTATATGACTTGACGTATGGATAGTTAAAATTAATCTAGTAACTTGTCTAAGTTATTTTTCTATGCAAATTAGACTGGACTCATTCCCATATTTGAATCTACAAAATGGTTGTTTTAATTTGATTCCCCATTTTAAGTGGGAAAAACAGCGTAATTGCAGCCAGTCAGGTTCGAGCTTGGTCCAACGGGAGGGATCGCTTACTGCTCGTTTAACCATGATTGTGTCGGCAGAGCTGTCTCTGTCATCCCGGACGAAGGATGGTTTGAGGGGGACTTTTTACGTTGTTTTTTTAATCTCTTTCAGAGAGCGATGTTACAGTTACTTCTAATTGCCCTTCTCATTCCTAACTTATTAGATGAAACCATTAATATTAATTTTGTGATCGGTTGGGCTGTATTAACGCTAGCGTGCTAAGCTCTAAGGTTTGTACTAGGTTCGTATCCCGACCTTGTATACTAGAAATAATTTTCCAAATTTTATTTTCAGGAGAAGTTTGATCTTAAGCCCACGAATTACACTTAAGTTAGGTAATATAACTCAAACCAGTTATCGCATTGGTTTTATGTATTTTACTTTAGAAAACAATGGAATTAGTGAAACCATCTATCTATTCTTTTAAAAATGCAACCAACTTTAAAATAATAATTACTTAAAAGTGAACAAACAACTTTTTTAACTTACCCAAATTTCGCTGTTGCAACAAAGTTAATAATGTAGGGGAAAACACCCCGATAGGATTTTTCGGTTCGAGCGTAATCTTGTATCTAATATCCCAGTAAATAAACCGTGAAATGCGCTATAAAAATTCTCTTTCATCAATTTATGTCTTTAAATTAGTGTTATGGACAGTAAATGAATTTAAAATCTAACAAAGCACTTCAGAAAAATACAATTATGTTGAACTACCCAGTCTTTAATGGGTTGTTTCAACACGAAAATGTATTGCTCTCTATATTTTTTTCTACCTCCATCCCTTTCGCTCTCTCTCTCCCCCTCAATATAATATATAAAGTAAAAACTGTCTACGTAAGATTATATAATATATAATATATAATCTTACGTAGACAGTTTTTTCTTATCTCATCATAAGTAACAAATGTGTGTACTTATGCATATATATATATATATATATAAAATGTTCATGTATGTATATATGTATATATATGTATATACATGTGTTACAACATATATTATATATAGTGTTATTTATATTGAAATAAGAAAAATTGTCTACACCCAATTATTTGGAATAATGTTACCTAAATATAAAAGGTAATCAAATGTAAACAAAAGGTTTAGATTTAAAGAAAACACTGACAACCGAGGTTTATAAGAACATATTTTATTTCAGCAATAGTTTCTTATTTTAAATAGGCCTACTCAAATTATACATTTCAACTTGATTTTATAAACAGTATTATTTTGTTACTTTTTTTTTTAGAATCATTTTCAAATTCATTTTTTAGCCAAGTTAAAAGTGAAAATGAAGTGTTCCTGTTGAAGTGTACCCCTAAGTTAAGAAGAAATTTCCATTGCCAAATTATTTCTTTAATAAATACCTATTTTATTTCAATTTAAACGTTTAATTTGCCTTTTCTATCCCTTAAACTAGAGGTAACACCATAACACTATTCCAAACCATAATGCGAAGTCAATTTTACTTATTATACTATAACCATGTCAATAAATATTTAAAAAAGCTCATTAAAATAAAAAAATTACGTTATCTTCATAACAGTTAAAAATTCTCGTAATGTTTTGTTTGTTTTTTTATTTGCCTGTGCTCTTCAGACCAAGAAATGTATAATGTTGTGTTGGTTAGATTGGATTACTGGCCGGGTTTGTTAGCGGTGTGTAGCGAATGTAAGGTAAGGTGGTCGGGGGTGAGGGGGGGCAGTCAGTAGACAACTGAGCAGGCCTCCTAGAAAGTGGAGTGAGTGGTTGAGGTCGTCCTACCGGTCCTTGCCTCACCTTACCGTTACTNGAGGGGGGGCAGTCAGTAGACAACTGAGCAGGCCTCCTAGAAAGTGGAGTGAGTGGTTGAGGTCGTCCTACCGGTCCTTGCCTCACCTTACCGTTACTCGAAGAAGCTCACTCACTCGCTCGTTCTCTTGATGCTAGGAAAACAGCGTTATTTCCAAAAATACACTTTTACAACATCGCTTTATTAAATGGCTGTGGAAAATAAAAGGCTTTAGGCATAGAGAGGGTTACACCTCCTCTCCCTCCCCCCTTTGAGGCAATGTGAGTCCTCTCACTCTTGCAGGCGGGGGACTTTTAATAATAAAAGAGTACTCTTGATTAAATGTGTGAAATATCAATATAAATACGGTATATAAAAACGGCAGATTTTTATCCCTTTAAGTGTTAACTGGTGTTGAGTAATTAAAAATATTAAAACCCCTTCAACCATAATATCTATCTATCTAATATCTCCCATTCCCATGACTCCTGACCTTCACTCAAGGCGAGTAATTTATTCTCAGTTTATAACCTTGACCTCACCACCGGCAAAATAAAACTTCGTTAGGTTGATATTGATACTATTTTACTTTACTGCTGGTATGTTTTAGAGGTGTTGATACTATTTTACTTTACTGCTGATATGTTTAAGAGTTGTTGATAGTTGATATTATTTTACTTTATTGCTGTTAAGTTTTAGAGGTGTTGATCCTATTTTACTTTATTTCTTATATGTTTTAGAGGTGTTGATACTATTTTACTTTACTGCTGATATGTTTTAGAGGTGTTGATACTATTTTACTTTACTGCTGGTATGTTTTAGAGGTGTTGATACTATTTTACTTTATTGCTGGGATGTTTTAGAGGTTTTGATCCTATTCTACTTTATTTCTGATATGTTTTAGAGGTGTTGATACTATTTTACTTTATTTCTGATATGTTTTAGAGGTGTTGATACTATTCTACTTTATTGCTTGTATGTTTTAGAGGTGTTGACACTATTTTACTTTACTGCTATGTTTTAGAGGTGTTGGTAGTTGATATTATTTTACTTTATTGCTGGAATGTTTTGGAGGTGTTGATCCTATTTTACTTTATTTCTTATATGTTTTAGAGGTGTTAAAACTATTTTACTTTACTGCTAATATGTTTTAGAGGTGTTGATAGTTGATACTATTTAACTTTATTGCTGGTATGTTTTAGAGGTTTTGATACTATTTTACTTTATTGTTGGTATGTTTTAGAGGTGTTGAGACTATTTTAGTTTATTTCTGTTATGTTTTAGAGGTGTTGATACTATTTTACTTTATTACTGGTAAGTTTTAGAGGTTTTGATATTATTTAGCAAAGGGGAAATCTTCATTTCACATGACTTAAGGTGGGAATTAATTTTATATCAAACTATTTTTTTGGCCAAAATAAATCAAATATTGTTTTAGTAGAAATAAAGAGTTTAATTTTCTTCCCATGGTGATATCAACAGTTGTTGAATATTTATCAAGGGTGTCCTGGAATTTAATAACAACTTTTTCTCTTCATTTAAAAAGTTTGTCATCTAATGCCGCTATTATGACAGATATTCAACAACTGTTGATATCGCCATATGAAGAAAATTAAACTCTCTTGTAGGTACTGAAGCAATAGTTTATTTATTTTGGTAAATTATATCATTTTATAGACTTTTGAGTGCGATTATTGTAAGCTGACAAATTAATACCTAAATGTAATGTACGTGCCCAACATTGATCTTGGAAAATATTTATTCACCGTGTGAATATAAAAGGTAAAAAAACAGGTTCTGAGAAGGTTTGTTTTGAATAATTCTAAAGGACATAGATCATTTTTAAGTTTAGAGATTTGGATAAGGAACTTTTTGTTGTTGGAATTAAATACTAACCATAATAATTTATATATATATATAAAAATTATCACCGCGTTTTACTACATGTTCATGTTATACGCATATATGATCATTACTCTAACGGGGTAAGGATAGGGAAGGAATAATTTGAGCGAAAATGTAGCCACATCTGAGTGGAAGGAGAGTGGGAAACTATTTATGGAAAACCACCCTTATTAGATCCGATCGGGATTCGAATCCCTATCTTCCCGTAATCACAGGCCTGTCTAGTGTGAGTGACGTCTTAAACTATTCGGTCATTGAAGCGTGTCTTACTTTAGTCAAATATAAGCTTACTATAAGAGCCATATCCTAGAAAAAAACATTTTAACTATTTTTATTTTCTGTCTTATATTACAAAAAACAATAAATTTGTTTTTTTTAATCAAAAGTTTGGTTTAACATGCTTCTCTCTCTTCCAACAAAAAATAATTTTCCTCCTCTTCCTTTGTCCCACCTTCTTTTGTTTCGGGATCCTCATTTTATAACTTGAGATATAGAATTTCCCTCCATAAATTTCCATTAAGGGTTTACTAAGCGTATGTATGCATATGAAAATTCAGATTGTATCACTTGAACTAGCATCTTTAGCTCTTCTGGCTACTCGCCATGTCTCCCATGCTGGCATATTCCTTAGATAGGTCCAACATTAACCCTATATCGTGGATCCCTTCTTAAAAGAACGTGTTCTTGTTTAGAAAGCTGCACTATAAAACGCTTTACGACGGAAGGCATGAAGTACCAAGACCTCGCAGGCTTCAAAATGGGTGCTATTGAAGTCTTTCAGCCACATACTTTGAAATATTTTCTTGGTCTCAACAAATGCTCACATTCTCTAACGATTTTAAAGTGCTCATCAGCAGTAATTATTGTATCTCTCTTCTTTATCACCACCCTATATTTACCCAAAAGCTTTCTTTACATTTTGTGGTGCTTCTTCAGACACTATTTGCATGCTGTTCCAATCATGGTACTGTTTGTGTTGTCCTTCACATCCGCCAAAAAACAAGCTTACAGGCAACACTTAAGTTGTTATTTAGTGGGTGTTGTACTACCAACACAATTTTGTTGTAGTAAAGGTCCCGCCTACAACTTTTGAATCGGGATGAACATATTTTTAATTTAAAAAATATTACTGATCTTTCTGAAACTAACAGTCCATTGTTCTAATAACTTTGTTGGGAAACTTCTCCAATATTAGTTTGGTAACATAAACAACCTTCACGGATTTTTTAGGGCATTATATGTAAAATCTTAATAGATATTCTAAAGTTACCAGAATAACAATGAAAACACTGCGGATGGCCTCTAACAATGCTTTTTTTTTAGAGCTATGAATTGTTACTTACAGAAAACACAAAAGTGTTCCAAAAACAAAGTGGAACGTTAGTTGTGGGTTTTTTAAAATCAAAAGTTGTACGTGCTGCCTTCTTTCATGTAGTAAAATTAATGTAATATTGGCTGAAATGGTGGAAAAGCTACGGTACACCTGTTAAGAACGATGGTATACAAATTTTACTGGAACAAAATGTTTGTCTAGTATTTTATATTGTTGATTTGAAACATACGAACCTGTACAAAATAACAATAACAATTCAACCCTTATTCGGTACACATTGTTATAAAGTCACTGTTTTTATAAACGTTCAACGCAGAATGCCATTCGATCTGTTGTTCTTTCCCGACGTCTGTTTTTGCACTACATTAAGACGCATCGATATTAGAATGTGAGCCCGTTAGTAGTATGTGGTTAAGGTCTATATGGTGTATTGAAGTAACAGGTGACAAGAGCTCATCTCCTCAGTTGAATGGAATACAGGCGCATTTTCTTAAAAATTATCGTCCTCATTCTGCTTCAGTAGTCATCTCACTGGCACAAAAACATATGAGTAAAAAACAAACAAATGTGTTGAAAAGCTATGTCAAGCTTCCTGTCTAGCTCATTAGAATACTTCATGACCTTGCCCTACTTGTTCACTGGAGCATCCACTCGGAGAAGCTTAAAGCTAACATCCCTTTTTGAAAAAGCTGGAAATTATATTGTAGGAGTTTGAACAATTTAAAAAAATAGATATTTATAGTCAATATAAACGATGCTATTATGATCATTAAGTGGTAAATAAATAATTTTATTTTAAATGTTAACTTTTTCTTTCTTTTTGTAAAAGTGTTTTTATTGACTATAATATTCTTGAGTTGTCTCCCGTAGAACAAATGTGTTTACACTTTGTTTTAAAATTTTGAAGGAGAAACTTGAATAATGTTGATGCAAAAGAAAATTGCTATAGAAAATATGGAAATCAGTATGTTTTTAAATAAAATATAAAAGTACTAATTTCCATATTTTCTTAGTCACTCCTGTTTGCATGATCACGCGGATGAATATGTGAAAGTAGATCTAGCAGCAGCTTTGATAGCCGTCAGATATGTTTCTTCCAATGAAAATTGAACTGTACCTTCTTACCACTTAGATTACGTCATTAATAACCTGCATGCTAATTACGCGCATAATAAAAATAACATAAAACGCACTGCTGGACTTTTAAAATTGTGCCAAGAGAACATAATTTTATTAATTAGAAAAACCTTAAAAAAAAGTCACTAGTTTACAAATGAAAACAATTTTACTATCAAAACTCCCATTTACAAAATGTTCAATATTTGGATGGTTTTTCATTTGAATTCATCTTTGAACATATTCCATCTACTCACACTCTAGCCTACTAATTAAACATAAAGATTTCCTCACAGTATTCCGCATTTAAATTTCATTTTTGATCGAGGAGTTAGATAAATTCTATTTCATAGCTAGGAATATGGTCTTGAATGATGAGGAAAACACTCCAGCAGTACCTGAGATCGATCTGGGAAACCTTTAATTAAGGCACGTGGGACGACGTTTGGCCCAATCTGGGAGTATCCTAGTTGAAACACACGTGTCACTCGGATCAGGTTGGTCATAGGATGTTGGGCACAGATGTGAATACAACTGTTGATCCTAACCTGTGTGTTTGTTATGGTCAGCATCTGTTCAATCGCCTGGTAGTTTAATTTGGTTAGATTATGTTTACGAAACTGAAAGAACTGGTTAGGTTAGGTTAGATTAAATCTTCAAATTACCATCTTCGGTGGCCATGTGGTCTAAGGCGTTACTGTCGCAGTAGACTAGATTGCCAATAGCGGGGGAAAATCTAGGTTCGAATCTCGGTCTGGTATACGGAGTTTTCAAAAATGGATTTCCACCCTCGCTCCTCACAATTGCTGGTACATTTCCTCTAAATATAACCTCCCTAATACCTAAAACCAATAGTGTATTGAGTATATAAGCGTGTAACCCGGACGGATAATAAAACGCAATGCAAAAAAAAAGTTTGCATAAATGAAAGGGATCATTCTTTTACTCCTTAGTCTATACGTCATATTTCGGTTGGTCCAAACGTCCTGCATAGATAGATCCAAACAGGTAGTTTTTCGGGAGGAATGCTTCAAAGGTACCACTGACTAACTAAGAAGCTGAGGAAGCTCCACTAGTTGGGCCGAGACTAACGCAGTAAAAAAACATAATAAAGTTACGAGTCGTACCCAGGCGAAAAATCGCACAAGTCTACTATCTTGCTTATCTAAGTCAAAGCATTTGTAGTTCAAACATTTTGTTATTTTTGTGCAAATCCACAGCTCAAGGCTTTTATTTTTAGAGGCCTCAACCAACCACTTTTAAA
>CABFWB010006097.1:9247-36887 GCA_902151455.1 Timema bartmani
TTTTTTTTTTTTGCTTTTATATAAATTTGATGCAAAACATTTTATCCAATATAAAAACAAAGTTAAAGTTATAGTTGATATAGGCCAGCGTATGCAGTTTCAGAACTGGTGTTGGAGAAAAGCCAGAGGAGGAACGAAAAGAAAAGAAAGATAAGAGCAAAGATAGAAAGAAGGAACGTAAGAGGCGAGAAGAATATCCAGAAGAAGAAGACGATGGAGATGGTTGGACAGTAGTGAGAACTGGACCTTCAGTAAGTTTGAAATGTAACGTCTTGCTAGCTACACCATGACCTTTCCTTAAAACAACTCGTAACCTAACTCCCCTGAATCTTGTTTCCATCAATATGTCGGTGAACTTACAAAACTACCAATGCACCCTGCCCTGTCCTCTGCCTTCTCCTTGAGCTCTTACAATTTTCTTCTTTCCTTCAAGTCATCTTCTATTTGAATCTTCCTCCCTAATGTCCTTATATAAAAGGCTAAGTAATCATTCACCCTAAACTTAGCCGATAGCATGTCTCTCTCTCTTGAGCTAAGGGACCCGGGTTCCATTCCAAACATGGCAGAAAAATTTATCATTGGTTAAATTTGGGTTTACCCTTCCACAATGACGAATTAATGGCTGGTGTGTCTTTTCTACATATTTGTTAACTAATAAGTTGTGTTATGATGTAATCAGCAAGTGCAAGTTAAATACCTTGAGTAAAAAAGTGAAAATGAATTTCCCCAAAATATATATTTGGTCCATTTCGCCGATGTATAGTAAGTTCATGAATGTTACAATGAACTTAAAAATTATTTTGATATTGATTTTAACGAGTTATTTAAAAGCTAGTAAAAACATGTCTTACTAAAATGTTTAATAAATTGTCTAGAAAAACTTGTTAAAAAATAAAGAGAATACAACTGACTCTTTGATTTCGAATAGATGAATTAATGCCAATGATGAATTTGTGTTTCATGAAATAACTCAATATTTTAATTTGTCACAGGAAAAGCCCGTAATGTTTGCCAAAGATGCCGAGATTGATGTTCCACTGGTTGTGAAGAAATTGTCTGAGATTGTTGCTGCTCGGGGTAAGAAACGAACAGATCGCCGCCAGCAGATTGAGTTGTTACATGAGCTACAAGCTGTTGCTGACGCTCATAATCTAGGTCCAGCAGTTGCAGTCAAGATAAAGTTTGCCATCATCTCTTCAATTTATGATTACAACCCCAAAGTTTCAGATGCAATGAAACCAGAATTCTGGTCAAAGTAAGTTACACCAAAAACTGTTAATAGAATGGGGTAGAACCCTACATGATTTGCGAAACATTTAGCTGCCTTGAATTTAATCTTTGAGACTAAACTTTGATTCCAATTAACTGTAGGTCATGTAATAAAGATGTGAGATTTTCAGAGTTTTTTTTTATTTCTTGTTGGTTGGAACTATAATTTGCCCTAAGTACAATATTATAATACATATTTCATGTTTATTCAGAATACACGAAATAAACCCACTTTTTTCTTAATAACTCTCGACATATATTTGTAAAAATATACTGAAATATTTAGACAGACTTCGAAATATCATATCTAGTATAACGTCTTGTTTTTCATACATTAAATCTAGGGGTATGCGAAGCCAGTTTTCCCAGTTTTAAGCAAAGTCAAAGCTAATATATTTCATTATTCCTGGAGTTGAATCAAAGTTTGGAAAGTAAAATATTGTTAAAAATTCAGATGTTTAGCATCTCTATTTATATTTAATTTAGTTCAATTTCAAGCGACAAACATAAGTCAAAATATCCAGTTTGTCTATTTCCATCTCCTATTTTACTTATGTGATCATCTCACGAGTACTTGATGATGTGGAATGTTTTTCAGGTTGCTAGTGGGGATTGAAGCAACCATCAACCTTCTTTTGACCACGCCTGATCTTACCGTTGGCGAACATATCATTGAAGACTCTGAAGTTTTTGATAAGCCACCATACAGAGTGCGTGGCTGTGTTCTTACGACAGTGGAGCGCTTGGATGAAGAATTCACTAAACTTCTAAAAGAGTGTGATCCCCACAGCAATGAATATGTCGATAGGTTAGTCCAATTCAAATATTATTTATATTGTGGTTATTTAATTTGGTTGGAATTGCTCTAATATGGCAAATTTGTTTAACCACATTATTTAGAAATTTAATCAATAAATCAACCTTTGTGATAGTAGATGAATTAAAAACGGAAAATTGATCCTAGGATTAAATTGATAAAAATAGATTTGTGTTTCTGGTATTGTTTAGATATTTCACAGGGAAACTCCGATATCGAACTCTAACCTCTCCGTTGCTAGCAATTCAGTCCATGAAATTTCAAAAAGTTCCTGCGTTTAATTTTCATAAGTTCTTTATTTATGTTCAAAACATTACTAATGCATTATATCTTAAGGTGCAGCAGAAGGGAGCGCGATTGACAGTTTTTATAGCATAACATTTTTTTGGTCAAAATAAATCAAATATTACTCCAGTAGCAACATGGAGTTTAGTTTTATGCACATTCTGATATCAACAGATCTTGAATATCTGCCAAGGCTGTCTTGGAATTTTGTCAAAACATTTTCTCTTTATTTAAAAAGTTTTGACAACATTCCAGGACACCCTTGACAGATATTCAAGATCTGTTGATATCAGCATATGCAGAAAACTAAACTCTTTGTTGCTACTGGAGAAATCTTTGATTTATTTTGACCAAAAATTTTATATTCTATAAAAACTGTAAAAAAACTTGCGCTCCCTTCTGCCGCACCCTAATACAGTCTCCCTATTCTCATTGTATCCAGCCCAACTATATACAAGATTTTTTAACACCCCAGAAAAAAAGTTTGTTTTGCTGTGTGTGAATTCGGTCATGCACCCTTCTCTTTCACCCTAACATCAAATTAACGACTTCTCATCACATTCTTGAGGGGTCAAAGAAGATGAAAATCACTCTGTGCCAAGTCTGGACGGTTGAAACGTTCATGTTTATGAGGGTGTACGTATAACAAAATACTATCCAAAAGTCATATTTAGATATATATTTTTTTAAATTTCTGGCCACAGTAAATAAAAAGCCAATTACTTGTTTTGGGGGCTGCATGGTCTAAGGCGTCACTCTCGTGTTAGACTAGACTATTGATGACATGGAGATCAAGTTCAAAAACCGGTCGTGTGTATTGAGGGTGGTTTTTCAAAAAATTGTTTTCAACTCTTACTTCACGCAAATGCCAGTTCACTTCCTCTAAATTGAATCTTTTCCATCCCTAGTTCATTAGTATAATTAGTACATATGTATAAACTGAAGAGGTAGTAAGATGCGGTGCTAAAAAAACAGGCAAATAAAAATACCATTTATTTATTACAAAGTTTACATCTGCTTGGATAATGTTCAAGAATATGTTCTTGGAGATCCTAGAACAATGAGGGCATAGGTTTTCCGGCCTACGGCTGCGTCTTTAATATCATTTGATGCAGTGGAGGATGTGTGCTTCCACTACAAGCTTTGACATTTACTTTCTGGTTCGTGGTGACGAATCCAGGGTTCATTTCCTGTGATGATGTGATTCAAGAAGTTCTTTTCTTCATGATTGTACCGTTCCAAACGGCTAGAGCAGATCTTCAGACTAGTGGACTTATGTTCATCTGTCAGTTGTTTAGGCAGCCATCTTGCACAAACTTTGTGGAAACTTAGAATGTCGGACACTATAAAATAGGTGAAACCCTGGCTGATGCGTTTGTAGTGCAACTTCCTTTCTTTGTGATTCTTCTGTACGCAAGAATAACAGCCCTGGATTGATAAATAATATTCATTTTATACAACAAAAAGATTCTAGGTAGAGTTTTTAAGCCTGCGTTCAACTTAAAACTGAGGTGCAGCATGCATCTTATCGTTGAGAAGGCTCAACTGAATTATTACTGACCAATACAGATATAGTAAAGTACAATTTTTCTATGAGGGTAAGAGGTACATTGAAGTGGTTGTTTTATCATATTCACTCATTGGAAATCAATTTGGCTCATGACACTTGATAGTCTATAATGTTTTCTTCACAAACTTTAATTACTATTAAAAATACTTAATTTTCATTAACTTCTGTAATAAATAATATTTTTTACTTTTTTATATCTACTATAATTAAGCTTAGTTATTCTATTATTTTCTTTGTAGGCTAAAGGATGAAACCCGTGTGGCAGCAATCATTGATAAAGTGATGGATTATTTACAAAAACAAGGAGTAACTTCAGAACTTTGCCGCATTTATCTAAGAAAAATTGAGCATTTGTATTACAAATTTGACTCAAATGTTCTCAAACAAAAAAAAGTAAGTATAGTTAAACATTTTAATTGTTCTAAGGGCTAATGGTTATTTATAAATCTACACATTGTGCAATCAAACCGTTTTTGTTTAAATTTGCTGCCTATTTTCCTTGAAGCAACACATGAGTTTATCAAGCTATTTTATCGATTCTATTAGTTTCTTATAACAATGTCTTGCATGTGTATGATGTTAAAAGTCATGAATATCATGCAAATATGCCTTTAAAGATACCAATATATAGATACTCTATATTATGGTAAATAAAATTTGAAATTTCACCAAATTTTTTTTTTATTTTGTCATAAAAATTCTCAAATAAACAAAAATTTCATCGTAAAAATGGTTTTATAACACCTGCAAAAATCACGAAAAACACTTTTTTTTAAACATTTTTTTTACGAATATTATATAAAATCAAACGATAAATGATGATCGATATAATATATTCTAACTCAAAATAACAAACACAGATACAATGAAATCACAAAAAAAGCTAGGAACTCCAGACAACTAAATATAAGATTAGCAAAGATCACAAAAATATTGATTCAATATATCGATTTTTTGTTTTGCCTGAAAGCAAATAAAAATAACGTATAATTTAATAATCCACTGAATAAAATAGTTCATGATTACTTTTAAACTATCAAAATAAATACATAATAAATATTTTATCATTAGATTTGAGACATAATACAATAAACACATGGGTTCTGGGTATATTATTTTAAAGTCCACGATCTAGCTTTGAGAGTCCACTGTTTATATATCAACTATTCCTTGATATTTGTTGACATTTATGGTAAAGGCCGTGTATATTTGACCTTGACCACTACTGCATTAATTTTACGGCATTCAAAATCAACATGGCCGGTATGTTATTTGCATGTTAACGAACAAACGGAATTTTGCCTAGAAAACATGAATTTCATTTTAAAATACAAATAATAATAATAATTGGTGGAAAAACTTCTTTTTCACCTATAAATACCTTTATTGTTTTATTTCGTGAATACAAAAATATATCATAATGATTTCTTTGAACTTGAAACAATATTTGGCGCTTTCGAAATGGATTTTTCAAACATTTCATGAAAACACTGTTTGCGAAAAGTCAGCGTCCCTACCAAGATATGACCTAAAAATTAACAAAGATTCTCTAAAAACGTATAGTAATGATAATGAAATATTACGAAAATATGCCTCAAACCAAAGAAGTGACTTGCAGTAAAAGAAATTAACCAATAAATCTTTAATTAATGATTAACTTCACTCCACATACATTACAGGACAATATCAATCCATCATTACTAAAGTACTGTTCACCAAATTCTTTCACATAACCTTTAAACGTTATTTTATTCAATTCCCCAACTTTCTCCACACTTAAAATCTGGACAGATAGTCACACTGAAATGATTTTGTATCACTGACTGGGTAGGTTACAAAACTTATTAATATTTGATTTGCTTGTCAAGGGAGAACTTCCCCCGGATTCTGTCACTAGTGTTCAAGAAATGGAACGTCTTTGTAAATTTGTGTATGCAAAAGATGGCACTGACCGGCTGCGAACTCGGGCTATCTTATCCCACATCTATCATCATGCTCTACATGACAACTGGTTTCAAGCCAGGGATCTCATCCTTATGTCACATCTTCAGGAAGCGATTCAGCACTCAGACCCAGCAACACAGGTAATATTTCACAATCCTTATGTCACATCTTCAGGAAGCTATTCAGCACTCAGACCCAGCGACACAGGTAATATTTCACAATCCTCAGGTTGTACGTGTTTACATTTTAATAACTTCCTGCTTCGGTAGTCACATGGTCTAAGGCATTACTCTTGCAATAGATTGGACAGGATCGAATCCTGGTCGAGTGTACTGTCCACACTCCCTCCATGCAAATGCTGGTACACATCCTCTAAATTCAACTTTCCTCATTCCTAACTCATTAGCGTTATTAGTAGATGTGCATTTAATCTAAACAGGTAGTAAGATGCTCTGATAAAAATAACTAAATAACCTAATAATTAATTATAGCTGATAGGACTCATATCCTTTTGGATTAGATTTTATTTGTTAGATATTAATGTTTAACTTTGCGTCTGGTATTGTAGTTTTTACTTTGATAGTTAAGGAAACCAAAATTTAAATAAGTTTAAACTCTCATTTTCCTACAGAAATATTATTTTAATTATTTATCTTTTTAAATACGTACAACTTGGACACGTAGTAAGATGCGTTGTTAAGGGAAATCTTTTTAAATATTTGTGTACTAATTATATGCATTCAAATTATTTTCAATTAACAGCAAATATTAACAAGGGTTATCAAATAACGTAAAATTTGGGCCAAATAAACTCTTAATTATTTAATAATATTGCATCGAGAATTCAAATAGAAATTTGGTTTAGGCCTAAAGTTCATTTATAAGCTCAATAAATTTATACTATTTAAAATGAATAAATATGTCATATTTGTAAAACTTAATTTAAATTTAAATGTTTTTGTGTTCTCAAATATTAATCATTTTTCTCATTTATGTACCTATTTAAGACCTTAGCAATCCTTCCTGCTTCTAATTTAGAAAATTGAACATGTCAACAAAAAAAATCTGTCAAAAGATTTTACATTTGAAAACCAGAAAAAAACCCAAAAAAACTACAATATATTTGCACATGCTAAATTTCATACACATACACTTTGTTGATACATATAAATGGTTTCATAAATTTACCTTTTTTGTTTTACATGCCCCTTTTTCCAATATCAATTAAGCCAGTTTACTTACGCAAATCTCACGCACCATTTTATCTCTAGTGGTTTTTTTTGGGCTTACATATCCCATATTCGAGACTTTACATTAACAAAACCTTATATTTGTTCTCACTGTTGTTTATCTCTTTCATTGTGTATTGTATACTTTTGTTTTTTAGATTCTGTATAATCGCACAATGGCGCACTTGGGATTGTGTGCGTTTCGTCATAGCAACATCAAGGATGCTCACAACTGCCTTGTGGACCTCATGATGACTGGCAAAGTGAAGGAACTCTTGGCTCAAGGCCTGCTGCCTCAGGTAACCAACAACACACCTGTTTATATCTCTATAGTAGTACACACATACACACATGTTCTGTGTAGACTTTCATGGACATTTGTTTATCAATATATTTTACTCGACAGAGTCTTAAGGCTAGAAATAGGGGATGCGAAGTCCTTTTTTTTAATCCAAAGCGAAGTGCAATTTGGCTATAGAATCAATCTTGCTTTAATTAGTTCAATATTTTTTTATCAAATCCATTCAACGTGGGGGTATACTTTTGTCAATTTGGCCTTAATTAATAATAATTATATCTCCAATATATATATATATAAAATATAGTCTAATTTACAATTAAGAATTATTATCTAATATTTCCAATATGTATGATCAACTTTGGTTCACACGAAGTATAATATGTGTAGCATTCAATGCCGTTACTTTAATTTCTAGCGCCAACATGAGCGAAGCAAGGAGCAAGAAAAGATCGAGAAACAACGACAAATGCCGTTCCACATGCACATTAACCTCGAGTTGTTGGAATGTGTATATCTTGTCTCGGCCATGCTCATTGAGATCCCTTATATGGCAGGTAGGTTCGCTTACATGCTCTCTTTGGAATCTGTAAATAAGGTGTATTTGACCTTGGGTATTCTTAAGGGTTCTCCTTAAACCAAGTGAATTCACATTTGAGGAGCGTGGTATACTCTGTACACAACAACCATAGCCACCTACGTAATTCTTGTTTATTAACTTAAATATATAAAAGAAACATTTCTAATAAAGTAATAATGTATCAATGTATTTTCAAAGTAATTCAACATGATGCTACTAAAACATTTACATTATGTTTAGTTTGAGAATGTAAGATTCCCAAAAGGCTTTCCAATGATTAACTACTTAATTTAGAATTAGACTTAAAAACTGTTTAAAAATTTTTTTTTTTTTTGTTTTGTTTCAGCACACGAGTTTGATGCTCGTCGTCGTATGATATCTAAAACGTTTTACCAGCAACTGCGTTCAAGCGAGCGACAATCTCTTGTCGGGCCACCCGAGTCCATGCGTGAACATGTAGTAGCTGCCTCTAAGGCAATGAGGAATGGAAATTGGGCAGCTTGTAAGAATTTCATCATAAATGAAAAGATGAATGCCAAGGTATTAAACTTGTGTTCATCTCTATGCCTGGGTTTACCTTATTGAGATGACGAGATTATTAAAATAGCAATTTTTTTTATTTTGGTCACAAGACCTTTTTTACTGTAAATGTGACTTTCTTATGTTTTTGCATAATGTATTAAAAATTTAGGAAATTAATTTTTGTGACTTGTGATGGATATATATTTATTTAGACTTGCTTTGGAACACTAAAGAAATTTTCATTAGAAGTAATGTAAATATAAATTAAAGAAATATTTTTTAATTTGCCAGTTCTAGACTTTGTGACTGTCATAAGTCATAAACAATAAACACAAATCTTGTGTTTATTTAAGAGCGGCCCAAAATAGTCTCTAAATAAAATCTACTCAGGGCAGTGTGAATAACTACATCTTTAGAAGAAGAAAAAATCTTAGAACACCTCTACCTAAAAGTAGAAACATGCAAAAGGTTGTTATGTTAAGGAGAAAAGCGAAGCTGTTTTATGCTGTAGGTGATATTATATCCGTCGACAAGTTGAACTAGTTATCATTAAATAGGTTTAGTCCTGAATCCGGTAGCACCGCTTCTGGATACACAATCACGTACACACCAACATTAGGCTACTAGCATATGTTGAGCACACAGCGATAATGTTTCATCAAATCTCCATACAGTAAGTAAATGGATCCATAATGCTACTGTATTCTTAGCTTTTTACCAAATAAGCATTTACTCTTTATTTTTCAATGCCACGTTAATTCTAAAATAAACTATTCTTACATTATTAACTATGCTAGCTCTCAAATGAAAACATTGCTATTATGGCCAGATTATTTTCCTTTAGGTCCGTTCTTTTGTCAGGACAGTGTTGTGTGTTGCAATCTAAATTGCCCCCTTGCGTGTATTTTGCCAATTCATGTGACGAATCCTCCTTGTCTCTATTCAACAGAGTGAATGTCTATCCCTGGTGTTTTGTACCTCCCGAAATTTGATTCTCTTTGTTTTTCTGATTCACTATATTTCAAGCAGGAATCCAGTAATATTTTCGAATTAAAATTGCTCTGTGTATGATACAAATGATCCATGCAGCCCACTTGGAAGAATTCAAGCAAATTTAGTAGAACTAAATGAAAAGCATTTAAAATAAATTAATGCAACTCAACCTTATCATGTATTTCTCCCCCTCATCGAATTATTTTGTTTTCTTCCATTATGCTTAGAATTTATCTCACTAACAAACCCTGATCAAAATGTAAAGTGTGTATGTCACTCTAGGCTTTAATACTCCATGAAACAACTTAGTTTACTCGTTAGATTTAGTTATTCGCTATCATATAAAATCTATTCTTAGTGAATTTTGTTTGTTGTCAGGTTTGGGACCTGTTCCATTGTGCGGACAAGGTGCGAGAAATGTTGACTCGGCTGATTCAGGAAGAAGCTTTACGGACCTATCTCTTTACATACTCGAATGTATACGACTCTATTTCCATGTCCACCTTGGCCGAGATGTTTGAACTGGACCTGACCATTGTCCATTCTACTATAAGTAAGATGATTATCAATGAAGAACTCATGGTAAGATAATATTTGGTTTTTGGTCCCTTTTTTTAAAAAAGATTTACTTTTGACTATGACAAGTTTGTCTACTAAATTGTATTTTAATCTACTTTGACAGTCAAGCATTTTATTTTGGCCTGGACATGAGCTATGATCATTAACAATCTTAAAACTAAAAATACCAATAAATTTGCTTCAAGTCATTATCAACCAGTCGCATTGGGATCCAAGAACAAATTTAATCAAAAGCAATATGGCTTGTATTATTTAATAACTTGTGTTACACCAAAATGATCTCCATTGTGTCTCTTTACTTCAAACATTTTGATTTTTGAGGTAGTTTTCTAATATGTATTTGGAAGAAAGTACGAGAAAGGTGGATAGAAAAGAAAAACATTATAAAATAATAGATTACTTTTGGACCTTAGTCATTTAAGCTATCACGTATAAATGGGAGTTCTTCAAAATGTACATGCAACAATAGTTTGCTTTGTCAAAGTTCTGTGGTAAAAAACACAATCTGTTTTGGTGAATAAACTATTTCATTATACATCTTCAGCCTTCCAAGTTAACATATTTGTTATGTATTATCCAAGGGTGTTATTATAAGCTATTCAAAAGTCAGGTATACTGAGGGTGGTTTTTCTAAAAATTGTTACACACACTTCACGCAAATGAAAGTACACTTTATATAAATATAACCTTCCTCATCCCTAAAACCATCAGTGTAATTGATACATAAGCCTGTGACCCGAACTGAAAAAAATAATCTTATAATTAATAATCATTGACTCAACCTCTCAAGAATTGTTATTAAAAATATATTAACATATTTTGAGCACATTGTATGATTTGCAACAACATAAATAAAACCTTAATGATTTTATTTAATACAGTTTGATTAGCGTTATTAATCGAATAATATAAAATTCAAATCAATATTGATATTACCAAAGCTGTGCAGAACCCTCGTGTGCTTTGGCTTAATCCCGTCGGTCTTTAATTTTCGTAAGAAATGACAAACAATTAATAAAACAACACACAATTGACAATTTTACTACATTTTTAATTGTTTTGTTTCACAAATACAAATTAATTAATTCTAAAATATTAATTTTTTAAACCAGAAAATTAAAAAAAAAAATATATTCAATTGTATGAAGCTAGATTTAAAATTTAATTTGAGTGCTATTCACTGTGTGTGTCTGTCATAAAGCCTGGTGTTTCAGGCTTCCCTGGATGATCCAACACAGACGGTTGTTATGCACCGCAGCGAACCGACGCGCTTGCAGGCTCTTGCTTTGCAGCTTACAGATAAGGTCAACAACTTTGTTGATGCCAATGAAAGGATCTTTGAAATGAAGCAAGGTAAGATCAACACTTTGCACAAGTTAGCTAAATCACTGTTAAAATAGTTTTCAATGTATCGATGATCACATCTTGTACAATCTTGCTCTTGAATTTGTAGGTATTCATATGCTCTTTCTGGCCTCTTGAAAGCATAAATTATTTTCCGTCAGCGATTTTTACAGTTAGGGAATACTATACAGAGCGCTAACTTAAAAGTTTCCTGATTATTATTTCCATTCTAAAAGGATTTACGGTAACTTGAAGGGTTAATTAAGAACAAACCTTGTATATATTGACTTTAATTTTATATTTTTGCCTTGGGATTTTTTACAATTACAATTTTTTAATTATATATATTGAAATAGTTTTTAAATTACTTTTCTTGCTTAATATTGAGTTTTATTATCGTTGTATTCTAAGCATATTTTACGGGTCATTGTAACTTTTTTTCAAATATTCAGAATTATTTTTAAAATATATCTTATCAGCTTTAATCACAAGGTTTCTTGCCCCTATCTTTTTAAACCTTTAATAAAACTCGTTCTTTATTCTTAATTTACTGAGGGATATTTATTTAAAATGCTTAAAACAATTTGTTCGCACGGTGTACACTTTATACACTTTTTGAAAATAGCACCCAAATGATCAACTTGAAATTGTGTATTGCCAGTAACTTTAAAAAAAAATTAATTATATTTCTTAAAAGTTTGATATTTATATAATATTTTATTTATTTGAACTTTCAGGTAACTTCTTCAACAGAAGTGGAAACCAAAGTGGCTTTCGAGACCGTCAAAACTTCAACCGACAAGGGCAGGACTGGAACAGGCAACGCAGAGACAACAGAAACTATTAATATATTATTCATTATTAGAGAAGGGTGTGTGGTCGTTTTTTACAAATGTGAAGCCAAGCTTTGTGTACAAAGAAAGGTTGATTGATGCTTAAGTTAAATATTAATGTTTTTTCCTTACACATCTTGTGCTGTGATTAAACTCTTTAAGACATACTAAAACGTTTATAATTTCTTTGATAAAATGACTGTTCCTTTTCATATATTAAATTGATATCACTCTTAAAATACAATTCAAAATCAAAAGTTAAGTTAAAATGCTTCAAAATTTACAATCCATAATTTACCAAACACTTTGGATCATTAGAAATGTGTAGCGTATAACCCGAATGGATAGTAAGACGCGGTTCTAAAGAATAATCATAGACATTTGTCAAAGCTTTATTTTAATTTGAAATATTTTTAAAATGGTTAGTTTCACTTTGTTGTTGAAAGTAGGTGTTGATCTTTAACGTTGAATATCTTTACAGATTCTTCTCTAATATACATTATCTAGTGGATAGGGTTTTTGTTTAATTTATGATAATTGACAGATGGATTAACCTAAAATTGATGTTTTATATTCATTAAACTAAGTATTATATATAGCATTAAAAATAAAAACATACATGGACTAATCTTCATTATTTCCCCCTGAAACCCCAACTTACTCACTTTTTTCTTCAAATTTTACTGTATAAATGTTTGAATATTTATTAGTTGTATCAAGCTTAGTAAAATATTATATTTTATGCTGAAGATGGGGGCTGATGTACCTCGAAAATTTCAAAACCGTGTGTTTTTAACTGTGAACTTTTGATGCCTACACATTTCTGGTAAGTGGGTAAGATTTGCCCTTCTATACTCTTTTCAATGTTTAATTAAACATATTATACTGTGGTTATTTACCTAACCTATTTATAATATATATTTTGAAGAAAGCACAGGAAAGTTGGATAGAAAACATAAAAGGTAACGAACACAATTTGGCTGTTAAAATGAAGATAACATATTTTACATTACTGTGAACAGTCAACCTTGCAGTTGAACCAAGAGCATCATCTACTCTCTTGACCTGATGAAGTTGTCTGTGACAGTGAAAGCTTGTCTTTAAAACTGTTTTAGTGTGTTCTATCTAAACAATTTCTACTCCAGTATCACCACAGTAAGTGTGCTGGCTATCCCTCCTAATCTAAACCATATTTGTAGTTTATATAATTTTATTAAATTTATATTTCCTCTTATGGTCATAATTTTTTCCAAGATTCACATTCAGATTCGGGATTTGGAGGTAATTTAGAGACTAGAATTTGTAAAAATAATGGATAAGACCTAACTTGATTGAGGAATTAAAATAATTAGTTGATATTATGCAATAATATTAATTAAATACTATACTATGTCTCAATACAGTGAACTAATAGAAGGACTTAACTTCACAGTCAAGTGATCGAAAGTATGTGGAACATAAATTTCTGAAGAAACAAACATTCATAATATTTTAAAGTGTGACTCTTTTAAATTGAATAACTGTCTGTAGGTGGTTATTCCACCCTTGTGTTACACTGTCCAAAACAATGCTCTATCTATATTCTATATTATCTGCTGTTCTGTAATATCCTCCATTCCCTTATTATAAATATTGTTGTTTCCTATTAAATTGTACTGAGGTTTTACCTAAATGGTTTTCCACTCTCCTTTCACACAAATTCGGGTACACTTACTCTTAAACCTTCCTGATCCCAAAACCATTAGTATAATTAGTGCATAAGCGTATAAACCGAATGGGTGGTAAGACGCGGGGCTAACAAAAATCTATAAGAAACTTACCTGCGTTTCCATGTAAAGAAAATGGAAAGCCATTTATTAAAAAAATATACCCCCATCACATGTAGTGAGGATTTGAACCCTGACCATCTTGTCACCATCCATCAGGTGTATTGCAAGCGTGATGCCTTATACCATGATTAAAAATAGTTACAGGTCTAAACTTAAGTTTTATTGATTAAATTTATTGGTGTAGCTGAAAGGTAAATAAAAGGGTGGGAAAACAAAGCCAGTGAAATAAAGATTAGTTATTGTAAATTATATCAACTTATTTTTATTACAATGTTACAAAATCTACACTGAAGAGATACAATCATTATTACACGTTTTTTTTCCTCTACAAAACATAATTTTTACAATGAAGATTTTGATGTACAAGAAATGAAAGACAAACACATAGATTATACAAACAGAAAGTTTTATAAGTGTCTAATAAACATAGTTCACGCTGTATTATTTCCATGGGTACTTTATTATGTTTCAAGTAATATATTTACAAGAGAAATAAATCAAATACTGATTACAATGCGTTTTAAACCTCATTAGGATCGAGGTCAACACAGCCGGTGTAAATACTCATATCATGCTCGACCAATACGTGAAGGGTAGTTGTCATAGCATGTTGCCATATTTCTTGACAGTCTCCGAGCATGCTTGCATAGTAGTAACTTTCGAACTACCGCTATGTGGCAACTGTGCCACCACGCCGATCCTAAAGCAGTTTAAATCGCACTGATGTGAAGGATAATCCCACGTTACGATGATCGGCATGGAACATAATTTAAATATTATTAAATTGTCGTACCAAGCCCATACACTCTTCTTGTGTCTTTACTCCTCTTGCTTTGTCCCCTGTAACATACAGCGAGATTCTGGTGGGAAGGAACAAATACAAACAGATGTTCTTACAGTAAACATCTATATATATTCTTTCTATCACCGAGTCTTACTACCCGGTAGGGTTATACGCTTAGATACTAATTAAGCTAGTGGTTTTAGGGAGTAATAAGGTTATATTTAGAAGAAATGTACCCACATTTGTGTGGAGAGAGCGTGTAAACCCATTTTTTTAAACCCCCTCAGTACACCCTACTGAGATTCGAACCTAGATCTCCCCGTCATCGGCAAGCCAGTCTAACACGAGAGTGACGCCTTAGACCATGCGGCCACTGAAGCGTTCAACACTTATATTCTTTGACTTTATTAGTAATAGTGTTTTATAGGCATTGGTATTATCTACAAAAAGTAAGAGATGAAGCTTACATAATATGATGTAAAATATTTATTTTTTTATTAATTTTATGACTACAAAAAAGTGTCTTTCTCTCTAGATCTGATTATAGTTGGCCGTCTATCTCTCTACCTAACATTAGCTTCCATTTTTGTAGGTGTGTCTGATTACCTGAACTTTATTTCTCTACATTAAAGCTTGATTCACACTTTCGCCGAAAATAGATAACAGAATCTGCTAGAGTGACACAGCAACTCACTCGCTGCATGTTGACCCATGATGCATTGCAACGCAAACAGCTGATTATCAACATATTTTAGTTTCTAGTAGATATACATATATTTTAGATAATTCTCCCGATGGATGTTTACAAATTATAACGCTGAGATTTTATTGGTTCTCACGTGCTGAACATCCCGGGCAGTGCGGATGAAGTAGATATAAGTTGAACTTTTGTCACGTGACCACGTTTCTAAACTAAGTGCACTAGCATTTGTCAGAAGCAGTGATGAACCTATAAATACACTTTTTATGGGTGCTGCGAAAAAACGATGTGTCGAACTATTATCACTTTAATTTTTCCTATTAGTGATCTTAAAGGCACTTTTAATGTGTCTAGCGGGCACAGGCCCTGAAAAACTATTCCCCTAATCAAAGTTAGATACACCTGACAACTTACCATTTCATAACTCGTCTTTTTATTTCCATCGGTAAAAGTATGGAGTTACATAAACATACTTTCCTAATCCTGCTTTATTATCACTGTAATACTATTACTAATAATATTAACCTCACCTGGATTAGAATCAAGTCCCCTGAACCACAATGACTGAATACAAAAGATTCTTTGATGAATCTACACTTGACTTACCCTGAGCTGCAGCAGGCTGACCTTGCATGGCTCCACTATGGTTTAGGTAATAAGATAGAGCTATAGTGTACTCCGTCGAGGTGAGACAGCCACAGTCCAATTTTCAAATAAAGAGAAACCTACTAGATATTTCGCGTATTCATACGTAAAGTAATATTATCTCCACTCCTCACTTGTAATAGATTTTTTTTAATACCTCTAAAACAACACTAATAATATAGTAAAATGTTATCAATTATCATTGTTGACTGAAAAAAATATGTTTGTATTTTCTGAAAGGTCTTTTACACCAAAACCCTCTTGTATTATATTTGTAATAAGGTACAGGAAAGGTGGATAGAAACACATAAAAGGGACAAACACAATATGGTTGTTACAATGAAAAGAACACAGTTCACACTTTACATTGCTGCCAATGGGCAAAGAGGTAATGGTTGCCTCTTAAAGAAAATTGATCGGCACCACCCAATCCCCCGACCTAGGTTTCATTCTATCGGAACTCATCAGGGAGGAGTGTGAAACACGCAACGCAACTTCCTAAAAGAGGAGATCATAAAACACAAACGGAAGAAAATGGTAAAGAATGATAGGACACACAGATAGGAACATGTAATATCCTATTATAGTTATCAAGGGTAAATAGGGTGTACTAAGGTTTTAATACCCTAAACTCCTAATTAAAATGATTAAATGTATATTTGCGTACATAATATAGTTTAAAAAATATTTATAGCGTGAAACCCAGGTAAATTAAGACTGCAATTTTCACTCTCTTGTGAAAAAGTTGAGACTAATAAATGTTCGTTGATTAATTCACAAGTAAAGCAGCGTGTACATAACCAAACACAATAACACAACTCTTGGTTGATACACAAACATTTACAATGATTAGTCCAAATTTGTTCCTCCATTTTAGAATGGCGCTTGCACCTCTAATTGGCGAAGGTGGTTATTAATGAGTTATAATAGAGTTGGAGAATATTAATTAATTATTATGGCAGCTATATTATATGGTATTCCCACAAATGGTACCAGCGACATTTCGTACCACCCTACCTAAAATGGTCTATCAATAACTTCAAAATATTTACTATGCGACAAATGGTACCCCTTCTATCTATATAGCCTAAAAAAAGAGCTGATATGTTCAAGCAAGGCTCATTACTGGATAGTAGATAGCTGTGAAAATGTTGAAATGTCAGTAAGTGTAAGTTAAATAGTAAGTTAGGTTAGGTTAGGTCAGGTTAGGTTAGGTTTAGTTAGGTCTGGTTAAGTTAGATCTCAAATACTTGAAACGCTCCACTACCATTGCCATCCTCCTTTACAACGTGGCCTTGCATATCAGAATAATCTTGTACACAAATTAAATTTGCCTAAATGAATTTAAAACTGAAGTCTGGTACACCTGCCCATTAAGTGGTACCATTTGTCGCATATTTATATTATATTGTCCGCTCGTCTCAAAGATAATTACATAAACCATTACTTAACCATATTGAGACCAACAAATACTTTTAATTAAGTCCACTTTAAAAAAAATTAAAATTATCAAAATACATTAAATTATTGTATCATTTGTGGTTAATATTTTAGTTTTACAAATTTCAAAGTCTTATTTATCTTTACAAATAATGAGCATGTAAAAAATGTTAAAACTTGATTCTTCATGGGGTATGGAGCGCTAAATATTGAGAACGCCTTCTTTCTTTTATTTATGTAAAAATCAACCCTTTACAATGTTATGGTTATGATCTAATCCCCTTTTTCAAAGAAGTGTTTTATTACCATTTTTTGTAAAGAACCATATATATCTTTTGGAGTAAAACCTGCACTATTTAAAAATGGACTAAGAATCTCTTTGTGAACGTGGTAACCTCTTATTAATATGTACGCCATGAACTAAACGAAATGAATCGGATATTAAAAGTATGGTAAAATAATTCACCTGTATTTATCCACGCTGGAGATTCATTATAGCTTTTCCCTTGAAAATTTTGGAATTTTTTTTGGCAGTGTCCAAGTTCTTTTAATGATATAAATTGGTTGAGTAGACATACACTGGGAAAGTCATAACATCATATTATTTACAAAATATATTTGCCACACTTCATGTTATTACCAGATTCTATTTGTTTAACTTGTGTTCTTTATCAATTCAGACATCATCTTTTTACAAGGGATGGAAACAATTTACAGCCACACATATCAACCAAAAAATATAAATCGACAAAATGAAAAATATCATTTTTTGGCTTTACCACATTACTGTAGAAAGGAATAATTTACCTTACTTTTTTTTTTAATATGGCTATTATTCCTCTTATTATTTGGAAAGTACCGATAATGTAGTGACCTATTTTGGAAATAGTTCCTGGTCATAACATATTTGGAGACTAGTTTTTAGTTTTTACTGCCACACACGATATAACATTGGTATTAAAACAATAGCAAGAAAATTATTAAATACCTGATATTAAATGCAGTAAAAAAATTTATATTACTGTTAACATATAATTTGTTTTATATATGTACAATGTTGTAAAATATGGCTACATAGTTAGGCAGGTAGAAATCATTTCTATTGAAGCAAAAGAAAACATTTGTGAATGTTTTTAAATATAATCTTAAAAAAATAGATGTTTAAATATATTGTAAATAACCACTCATTGATATGCTTCTCACAATATTTTGTACAGAGATTTACTAAACTTTGTAAGACTTTGGTTGTAAGTGTTTGTCAGTATTATCTAGCTGTTCACCCAAGAATGTCCAAGGTCATTCAGGAAGTAATGTACATTAAGGCTAGACTTACAAACACATATGGCACAGTAACATTACATTGACACACTATATTTGACACATCAAAAGCGACCATACTATTGATGAATATTTTTTTAATGAAAGTAGTGGTCCCTAACACATTTCAAGCTTTTTTTAGCTATAATAAACACATTTTGATGAATGTAAATCACAGAACAAGAATGAACCGGTATGTTTCAATAAATTAACGTACGTTTTATGGCAGGTAATAGTGAGGCATGGGACACTTCATGGCAGGTGATAGTGAGGTATGGGACACTTCATGGCAGGTAATAGTGAAGGCATGGGACACTTCATGGCAGGTGATAGTGAGGCATGGGACACTTCATGGCATGTAATAGTGATGCATGGGACACTTCATGGCAGGTGATAGTGAGGTATGGGACACTTCATGGCAGGTGATAGTGAGGCATGGGACACTTCATGACAGGTAATAGTGAGGTATGGGACACTTCATGGCAGGTGATAGTGAGGTATGGATCACTTCATGGCAGGTAATAGTGAGGCATGGGACACTTCATGGCAGGTGATAGTGAGGTATGGGACGGGACACTTCATGGTAGGTAATAGTGAGGCATGGGACACTTCATGGCAGGTAATAGTGAGGCATGGGACACTTCATGGCAGGTGATAGTGAGGTATGGGACACTTCATGGCAGGTAATAGTGAGGCATGGGACACTTCATGGCAGGTAATAGTGAGGTAGGGGACACTTCATGGCATGTAATAGTGAGGCATGGGACACTTCATGGCATGTAATATTGAGGCATGGGACACTTCATGGCAGGTAATAGTGATGCATGGGACACTTCATGGCAGGTAATAGTGAGGTATGGGACACTTCATGACAGATTATAGTAAACAGGGTGGTATGTGGCAGTTGAGAATAAAGATATGGTTTTTATATATTTATTTTGAGACCAGTTTGTAATTAAAACTAAAATCGAAAGATTCAACTGATTTAAATCATACCATATGATGTATCATATTTATTCCTTGTCTCATGGATTAAAAGAGATCCAAACAATAAACCTATTCTACTTTTGTCTATAGACATGGAAATAATTAACACACCGCTATATTAATTTTGACAACCATCTCGTCTCTATTTTATAACATTTGCAATTTTGTGGAAAATCAAAGAATATTTGTTTTACAGCTGAAACAAATAATTTAGTTTTAGTGTTCGTAATGCTTTAAATAAAAACCTTTTCAATTGTTTAAATTAATTATATTTTTTATAAATTTAAATATAACTGCCTTATTTGCTTGGATTTTTTAAAAGTGAATTTTCGAATGTTTAAATTAAACTGGTGAACGTCTTCCTCGTTATTAAAATGGTACGCTATTTTAAAATTTCTTGATAAAACGTAGATCTTTCAAAAATTATATTCACATAAAAAATACATTTATTTTACATGCATACACAAAAAGAGTAAGCTACAAGTTTGTTTGAGTACAATCTAGTTTTGAATTTAAAACTAAACACTTTGGATGTTAATTTATTTAACTGATGGACCACCTAGTTACTAATTAGGCACTTTGTCAGCAATTTTTTTTAATGATAATTATTTTGTAATTGGTATGTGTTGAAGTAGCTTTTATTTTTTCTGGTCCAACATATATTTCTCATTAAAGATGTAGGAAAATCTAGTGTACCTATAATTTTAAAAAGTTTTCATCGTTTTATAAAAATTACAAATTTTTATGGCTTAGTAAAAAATAATAGTAATAGTAAAAATATTTTATAGTGATAGTTATGTTATCGTATTTTAAGTAGCCCTACAAATCCTCAAAAAATCAACCTTTTAAGTTTTGTGTCATACAAAGAATATTTATTGGAATGCAATTAGTTTTAAAACAATATGGAGCCCTTAAGCCATGTAAATATTTCTAGACCCAGAAACAAACAAACGGCAACCTTATGACTCCACAGACAGCTGTTCATTTGATAGGCCAGGGGACAAAGAGACAGACAGGATAGCCAGGTTCGACTCCAGGCAGTGCCTTAGTGTGTCCTATCTACTTATTTATACAATGTGATGTGTTTGAAAGGTGCAGGTAAAATCGGTCAATAATAAAATATATTTAATTTTGTAAAATTATTTGTAACTTACGCTTGTTATATTGTCATAATTATTCAATTTATAAATTAATACAAATGTAAACATTTCTCTTTAACCATTACTAATTGTTCGATAAATGGAATGTGATTGTTTCCACGGGAAACTATTTAAGGTGTGGACAAGAAAACACGATTTAAGGTCCATAGTTTTCTCAAGACTTAACTTAAAAAAAACCAAATATAATATGTTGAAACTGATCTTGGATCTAAAATTGCTTCGTTTGATCCAGACATTGTTTCGTAATCTGAATCCAAGAAAGAATATTCATCCAACTATCTATTCACACAAATCATCATCGTCATCAGGTGACCTGGCAGTCTAGGGGGTAAGGTGTCAGACCTCTGTGCTGAGGGTCCGGGGTTCAATCCTCGGTCACGGCACAGATTTATCTGATTGCCAAACCCTTCCTTCACCTCTGACAAGACGTGTATTAAGCACAACTTGTGAATGTGTCGAATACCAGGCCACCACCGTGGTTCGGATCCCGCGTTAAACTGTAGGTTCTCAATTTCATCTCACAGTCACCGTACCATTACACATTGGTGTAAGTGCGTACAACCCGAACGGGTAGAAAGACGCGGTGCTAATAATAGTAATCATCATCAACTGTTTCCAGCCTGTGGTCGGGTCACTTCAGTAAAATGCCTCCATCTTCCTCTGTATGTTTTTATTTGCACAAACGAAGATTTTAAATCACGAAATAACAGTTCTCTTAGAATGCATAGATTATGTTTACTTAAATACTGCCGATAACACTTTGTTTGGGAAAATAAAAAAATAAAAGCTTTGTATTATAAAACTTAATAATCATTTTTGTGATATTTTGTAGAACACAGATAAAACCCGTGTCGGTGGTTGATTGGTCTATGACGTCACTCTCACAATGGACTGGACTACCGATGGCAAAGAGATCGGGATTTGTATCCAGTTTGGATGTTTTTTCCTTAAATAGTTTTTCACTCTTCCTCCACGCATATGTGGGTAAATTTCCCCTAAATAAAACGTTCACTCCTGCCTAACAAATTAGCGTAGTAAGTTCATGCATACGTATTGCTCGAACGGGTAGTAAGACACGGCTAGGAAAAAAGATAAAAATGTACATCTTATTGATCTTAGTGGGGGTCATAAGTCAATGGAGTTTGTGGATCGCTGGGTTTAGAAACTGTTCCTAAATAACGGCGCGGGGCTGCGAGATCTCATTGGAATGATATTTGTTCGATACTTTGGTTAGTACGGTAGCGAGTTTGCCTCATGGTTCGAGTCCCGGAATGACCTAGAAAACTATCACTTGAGAAATGGAGGTTTCCTATTTCACATATTCTGCTCAGTGTTGTGTCTGTTCTAGGATTAAGTTCGAGTGTAATTCGTGTGCTGGCACAATTATTTGATTTTTGACAGTACACGATAAATACCCCCATTAAAAAAGTTATCCTTATCACATATTAATTAATAAGACGCTCATTACGCACTTTCAAACCAAAATAATAAACAAAATGAATAAATGATAACACAAATTAAATAATACAATTTTACAACAGATAATTTTAATTAAAAAGTATTATAATATTAGGTAATTAAAATAAATCTTCTTAAAAAGTGGAGCCATTATTCACTAACTAGTAGTAGTTGCTTTGATTAAAACGTGTTGTTTATTGGGAAATAGTAAAAATAAACAAAACTAATTACAATGTACAAAACATAGCTTTGAAAGGTTATTACTTAGAATTATTTTAATGTACAATACGTCTATATAATATTAAAATTAGCATCACTTTGTGTTTTGTCAAATGGTCCAAAAAACAATGTCAAGGTTTTTAAACCGATCCTTGTGCAATTGATAGTAAAGAAATCTTTCAAAACATATCATCTTCAGTATTTATGGTTTGGTGAACTGGTTCACGTGTTGAAATTATAGAACATGACTCAAATTTATAATAATTAAAATTATCTGCTGTCAAATTATTACGATCTTAGTTAGTGGCACAAACAATTATTTTTGTAATATTATAATATTTTTAAAAGTTGTTATGGAGATCAATCCAAAGAAATTACGTAAAAAATAAACCGCAGAAAATAGCTCAATAAATAACTTTTACATTTTTGTATAAGACTCTAAAGCTTCCAATTTAACCTAATCTCAATGAGTATTCCTTATCAAAATCTTATTTTCCCTATTAATACTTTGTTTTATCTGATCTTACTAGCAACTTTTAAAACATTCAAAGTTTTTTGCTCTCATTATTTTGGTTTGAAGATACTTATCGAAATTAAATAAAAACTATGTATAAATTAATAACCACCGTATGAGAAAGATTCACCACAAAAATATAGTCCTACTTTCGAACAGTTCCTTAAAACTTGTTTTGTATCCAAAATATTATATAACTTCCACTTTCTTAGGTCAAATATTTGTAACATAAATCTGTGGTTTTGTTTTAAATTCTGAAGATCTCACAATATTGACACACCCACAACATCAACCAATACATTATATGAACACTTAAGTAGGACATTTATGACAATAAATAATCAGTCAACATGACATCAATCATATTAATTCCAACACATTGATAGACACACACACATACGCGTAACATAGATATTTTTTTTTAATTTTTGGTGTGCGCTAAAGATGAATTATTATTGTATGCCATTCAGTTTTCTTATTTTTTTGTATACCCTGCATCTCGATTCATGCATTGATACGAAAATAAGTTGTAGTACAACTTGTACTCTAGTCTAAGTGTGCATATTTTTTATATCAAAACCTTGAACGTGCAACCAATGCAACTTTGGGGGGGTTAAAATATTGTGCCAAAATTAAATTGAAATATATTATATAAAAATAGAGCTGTACTGTAACTATATAAATAATATTTTGTTCAAAAACAAATAAAAAATAATTGATCCAATCAACATGTATTATAATAAATTACACATTACATATATTTTTGCAGCCACCTAAACACATTTTGTTAGACAACAATTTTGTTTTATTCTTTAAATTGTAAAATGACACTTTTACACACAAATCGAACCTGGGGCCTGTGTGATAATACGTCAATGCTCTAACCACTGAGCTATCCAGAAGTCGTCCTATTTCCAGGGTCATTCTTCACTCATATTTTAAGGCAGAGTCCGTGATGGACGTGCAGAAATCGTCAGCTACGCTACCGAGTCGAAGGTGGCTGCGTTGTCTGATAACTCGCGATCTTAATTGATGGTTCAGATGTAGCTGATTATTTCTGCACGTCCATCACGGACTCTGCCTTAAAATATGAGTGAATAATGAGCCTGGACGACTCCTGGACAACTCAGTGGTTAGAGCATTGGTGTCCTTAGCTAAAGGTCACGGGTTTGATTCCCGTATCTAGGTGTCATTTTTTAATTTTAAAAATATGATATTTTGATGCGTCGATAGCCATAACTAACAAATATAATAGCTCAGACGTTCTCGAATTGCTCAAATTAAGATTGATTTAGGCCTCTGTAGCTATAGCATGTCTCAGGACAAGATACGAACACAGTCCTCTGAGTAATGTCACTGCTATGTGAAACTATAATGTATTGATATGGAGACGGGGGTTCGAATCTAGGACGGATGTAGGCCTACTTGTGTAGGTGAGGCCTAGTTTTAAAATCGTGTACGAGTTACGGCCCACTCACTTGAGAGAGAGGTACGAGTTACGGCCCACTCACTCGATATAGAGGTATGAGTTACGGCCCACTCACTTGAGAGAGAGGTACGAGTTACGGCCCACTCACTCGATAGAGAGGTACGAGTTACGGCCCACTCACTCGAGAGAGAGGTACGAGTTACATCCACCTAATTAGCAGTGAGCTTTCTATCATGCTGTCTTAAATTTCAGATAGAAACTATCATCGTCTCATGTCGACATCCCTCGTAATATCCAAACTTCCTCAATTCTTGTCGTTCAATGGTTTTGGAAAAAATTTGAAGGTATGTTAGGTTAGGTTATGTTAGGTCAACATCACGAGCCGCAACTCACCTGCATCCGGATGTACTGGATGTGGTTAGCCCATACCCTTTCCTTGCCTCTCAGATTAAACAGTTGACAACCACGGGGGCTTTTTCACCGCGCCTAAGTAACCGTTTGGGTTACTAAGTGCTAGCAGAAGTACCCGGGGTAACCACGCAATGCATTTTCTTTGCTTTAAGCATACAGGAAAAAACTCTTCATTTTATTAACATACTATATATATATATTAATCATGCTAATGAGGTAGGGTTGAGTGAGGTGGAATTTAGAGGAAATGTGCCTGCATTTGTGTGAAGAGTGAGTGTAAAAGCATTCATTAATAAACAGACTCAGTACATCTGTCCTGGATTAGAACCCCAGCCCCCTCCCTACCCCCTCATCACCAGCATACCGGAGTCTTAGTATTTAGACCACGTACCCAACTATGGGGGTAACAAAAGTTAAAAAGATTGTTAATAATTGCTAAACAAGAGGCTTAGACAGGGTTTGAGTTTTAATATGACTGTACTCGTACTTAATTATCTCTAGAACTGTACTTTGGTCAAAAGAACTGTAAGGTGAATGTGTTAGCTAGTTGATTGATTAGGTTGCACGTTGCTCTACTTGTCCTCATGTCGGTACAGTTTGTGGTGTTCATGTTAAGATGCAGTCACTTGGAAGGTAACGTCAGTCTTTTCAGATCAACAGATTCAGACCATCGATTCGTAACCGCCTCCGGAGGAACGGGGGTGTCTGAACGGACGAGAGGCGACAACGGGACTGCGCGCGTCGTACCTCGACCGACCGGGCGCTAGTCCGGCACTGTACGGCATCATGCTAGCCCTAGTCCCGTAATCGTCAACCTCACGAGGTCGTCCGTCCGGCCTCATGGCCCGACGAGGGTCCCATCACAACTCGTACACGTCTCGGCCGTTAGGTCGGCTGGTGCTGGGCCGGCCCGAGGAGCCCACACTGCGCTTCAGCGTCGCGGTCTTGCACACCTCGCGGGCCCTCTGAGGACTGGTGTACGAGTACATGTTGTACCCGGGGATGATATGGACCCGCACGTCTCCCGACGGCCGCGATGATTCCCCCCGTGTACGTCGTGAGAACGACACGGTCGTCTTACAGCAGCAGTAGGTGAACAGGTTGACGTAGGCGCTGCGGAAGTGCCGGTTGGTGACGCAGTACAGGAAGTTGTTGACGCACGACTTGCTGAGCGCAAAGAACGCGAGATGGTAGGACAGGAGGAATGGTGGGTCTATCGTGGTGGAACCTACGCCGTGGACAACCCCGAAAGGCAACCAGAATATCACGAACAGCAAGAAGCTGTACAGGTTGGACTTCATGAGGGAATAGTCCCAGCTGAAGGCGACGGGCGGCTTGAAGTTGGGCCTAGATTTGGCGTAGTGGACGCGGAAAACGATCCTCAGGTAGCAGACCAGGGTGAAGAAGGTGAGGAGGGACACGAACGCGGCGCCGACGATGGCATGGAAAGGCATCAGGTTGGGGATGACGGGTTTGCAGTAGTCGGGCCCGAGGTCGAAGACGAACTGGAGGGTGACGGCGACACTGGAGACGGTCCATATGGCGATTAGCGCGGTGGTGATGCGGGCGGAGGTGAGCAGTTGGTAGCACTGGTGAGACAGACAGAGTCTGGCGTAGTTCTCCGCCGCGATGGCGGCCAGTGTCAGGACGGTGACGAGGTAGCACAAGATGGCCAGGAACCACTGGAAGTGGCACATACCCAGAGAATCCTGAAGTTCAGCGAGCAGCATCACGCTGGACGCCGGGAACACCATGCCGGTGATGAGCAGGTCCGCCAACGCCACGTTCACGACGAACGCGTTCCCTGAAAACAGACACCAGGGTGACTCATACAACATCAAGGTGCACTGCGAGTGGACTTGATTGTATTATGACATGACGCATCATAAGGTCATGAAAGTAGCGTTTGTTCGATCTTGGACACGTCACATTATCTTAGGAGTCTCAACTGATAGCTCGCAGTAAACACAAATCATTTTAAATGTGGGCGAAAACATAATATTTGTATCATAGCTAAATAGGAAACTATATTCTGATTTCAAGCTGTTTGATTTACATGATGGCATCATTAGTGACGTTGCCTACCGGGTGAATTTGAAGTTATTTCGCGAAGCGGGTTGCATCTTCGCTTGACGCAACTATACGCCAATGTACGAAATAGAAGAATACTTAAATCACGCCGTTCCCTTACGGGGTAGGCAAGAAACTGTGCCTACATCTCAAAAAACAACAACTCCGTACTTAATCCATCCTCAGTAACTTTCTCCACACTTCCCTATCTTTTCACTATCCCTTCAAAAACATCCATACACTGAGTCATGCATGATCTTTAATTATTAAAACTATTAATGTTTCTCTTTTTCATACATTCATCTACTACATTTAGTCACATCTTACATGGCCCACCCCTTCCTTTTGTTCCACACACTCTACCTTCATATATTTGTTTCGTCCCTTGATCCACACTCATCCTCTCAACATTCC
>CABFWB010006098.1:0-24576 GCA_902151455.1 Timema bartmani
ATCCAGTCCACCTCATTACACCCCCCTATCTATCTCAGGTCTATCCATATGTTGGGTTTGCCAGTCCATACCTTGAACGCAGTTCTAGATACTCCCCTTCGCGCTGAATGTCCTGTCCACTGTAACCTGCGAGATTTTACTACCCTAACAATGTCTGGTGATGAGTACAAGGTATGCAGCTCATCATTATGTAACCTCCTTCACTCTCCACTATCTTCATCCATTTTTGGACCAAATTTCTTCCTAAGCACCTTGTTTTCAAACACCCTTTTTTTTCCTTTTTTTTTTCATGTAAGGTAAGAGACTATGTTTCACACCCATAGAGAACCTGTAAAATTATTGTTTTGTATATTCTGAGTTTTACATTCCTTGACAGCAGGTGAGACGCCAACAACTTAGATTTAACTTCACATATTCATTCATGCCAAATCCGACACCTTAGCTCAGTAGGTAGCATGTCTGTCTACTGAGCTGAGGGTCCCAGGTTCAATTCCCAGTATAACCGAAAAAATTATCATTGGTGAAATGTGGGTTTACCCTTTCAGTGATGAATTAACAGCCGTGGGACTGGATGTTGTGTCTGACCTAGTCTTAAGTTAGATTATTAAGGCATATGAAGTTAAGACAGTCCTAGCCAGTCGGTAGTGGAGAATATATTATGGTTTGAATAAAAAAAACTGCCACAGGCTGGAAACAGTGAGGGATGTAAAGTCCTTAAATAAAAATGTTTATTAAAATTATTTCATTTTTCATTCATTTACTTTGGCTTCTAATGTTTTGGATATCAGTTATCTAACTTTTTTTTTTTTTAGTTTTAATGTGTGAATAGATCAAGTTAATTCAAACTATATTTAGCATTTTTCTGAAACCTTTTTGGATGTTGTGCTATCCATGGATATTATGGGGAGAACTAGTAATGAAATAAACACAAAATTGATTAACCTTCAGCACTCAAGCTGGGTAGATCATACTATGAAAAGAGGGGGTGGGGGAGTTTGTGTGTATGTCAACAGTAGGCCCACGGTAAACTGGTAAAACAGTTTATGGTGTATAACACAAATTTATAAATAATCTATATTTCATAAACAAAATGAGTTTTTAAAGTTAAGTTTATTGTATCCAAGTTTTGTAACTAAATTTTAATATGTTATATGTGTATTTTAGACTTATAGTCAACCCATATTTTAGTTCAGTTGATGATGTTATATCAATTTATTAAAATAATTTTTTTTTATATACGACATTTTGTTGCTCATTAAAAGCAAAATATAATCAATCTTTTGAATATTATAGTCACTCAATTCATCTATCAATTTTAATACAATCTAATTCATTAAATTATAAATCTATATATTTTGTTATGGCTATTCCTGAATTTTCTATCTAAATTTTAACTTTAATCATTGCCACTCCTTACTTTAAACTACTTTAGAATGTTCTCTAAAATGTTAAAATGAGTTTTGTTTAATACTATGCCTATCTCGTTATATCCTGATACAAACAATTCTTAATTCTAATACTATTCCGCAACAATTAAAAGTGATGTGTAACTTGTATGGTTACCTATGTCTGGCACAATTAAGTCTTTAATTTACTATCCTCGATATTTTAAGAACATTTACAACATAAATACCACTAGAATTATATTTTGTGGTGATTTGTTTCGTTATCGGTACTTTACGAGACTATCATTGGTTTCTTTTGGAAAATGTGAAATGTAAACATGTTTTGTTTCTTCTTGTAAAAGATGCCCATAATTTAAAATACCTACAACTCTAAATTCACCATAAGCCTATCGGTATTTTTTTTGTCTCTTTATTGATATTAATCATTCTTAAAATTTATGTTGCTCTAAGAAAAATTGGTTGGCATTACAAGCATAAGTTAGTTAGGTGAAACAGGTAAAAGTTTAATATAACAATGTACAATAAGTTAAAACATTTCAACAATGAATTTCCTTTAGTAAGATGGGTGTCTAGTAAGCAGACACCAAAAATATTTCTTTTTTTCAGTCCATGTTGCTTTCATGGGTGAAAGAGTCTCTTTCAATGTGAGAGTTTTTTACATGGAATAAAAATTATATAGCTTGTAACATTTTAAAAATTATTTAAAGTCAACTTCAATTTTGCATTCTTTCATAACTTTAATGAAATGATTAAATGTGCTGGAGGTTTATCTAAATAAAAGTACAATAGTAGTGTAATCTATAGTTAGAAAATGACACCAACACATCAATAGCATTGAGATTTGTGCTTCACTTGGTGCTAATATAAAAACAAAGCTGGCTGGAATTTTTTTTTACTTTTATTTTTAACCATGATGCTTTACCAGATTAAATTAAGTTTGTCCAGTATCAAGTGGATTCTGGACATCGTATGAAAACATTACCTATGATTTTTCAGTACAAAATAGTAATGTTTGGTCCCATGATGGTCAATAGTTGGTGTTTATTATCAACTACACCTCCAAAACTAAAAACAACAATGCAATAATCAAGAAAATTTTAAAGAGTGTGAATAATATTTGTGTTTTTATATTAGAAAATAAAATCTTAAGATACAATTAAAGTCACTACTTAATTGAATTAAGAAAATTCAAAAGACTTATAAATACCATGTGACATAACCTTCAAGTCATTTAAAGAATGAAACTAGAGAGAACCATTGACTAGATTTTATTTTTAGCTTTGCTAACTTAAATGAAACTACTTCTAAGAAATAAGCGAAATGTATTCTCACCTTTTTATCTGAAAAGGCGAATCTTTCTTAGAGTTGTCTAAACACATTAAAAAAAAGTCGAACTCTGAATTTTAAACCTCTATTATTAATAAATGTATATAGTTCGTTCGTTGTTCGAAAGGAATAAACTAACGTTGATGTTTCCGATAAGTGGTTATCAATATTGGATTATGTATACACTCACTGAAGAATAATGGCACTTTCAAACATTCATTTAAAAAATAGCAAACGAGTTAATAAATCCAGAAAGACATAACCCCATACATTAACCTCCTACGGAAACGTCAGCGGTAGCCATATCATTGGAAATGTGAAGTTGGGGATTGAGAAGTAGTGAAAAATTTAAAAATCAAATTACGAGAATCAATTTAAGAAATATGTAATTAGATCAATCAAGAAAACAAAATTTAAGTAAACAATAAGTATCAAAATCACTTTCGGAATCCTAGAACGTCTACTTGAGAATTTAAAGAAAAACAAATGACACTAGCAGTACACACTTCCTGAAAGTATAACTTTGTGAATACGGGTGCAACCTATCGGGCTTAGAATGAACTTATTATGATTACGATGACTCTCTTGATAATAAATTTAAAAGTTACTGAATCGTGGAAAAATAAATTACATTCTGCTTCAACGTAACAAGTCGAATATAATTTGAATAATAACTTAAATAAATGTTTATAATTGAATAGTTTAAGTTGCAACCTCTTTCCTAACACAAAATGACTTGAAGATACAAAATGTAACAATAAATAAAGACAATAAAAGCGGAGCGCACGAGTCAAACAAAGTAAAATGGTCTGAGAACAAACTAATATTACTTAGCGACTCGCAACCCATCTGGTTTGCGAAATTAGGAATGATCAACTGCCGTTCTCCCTAACTGATTATAGAAATACATCAATACCTTAGAAAATTCACGGAGAGGGTCTTACAAAAAAATACTATACTAAGTTGAAATCACGACCGAAAATTAAGATGTGTGCAAACCACACATTAATTTCGATTTGATTTGAATGAATCACAGTTAAAAACTGTCATGATATGTCTAACCAATCAATACTTTGGTGGGGAGTGAAAACAAAACTATTATAAGTGTAGAGCAGTACATTTCCGAATTTTTTCCAACTGGGAATGTTAGGGGTAATTTTAATGTAAATCATGGTATGCCTTTTGAGTATCAACCAAAAGAATGACCTTAAAATATAGCACTTGTGTTAAAATTATTTGCGAGCTTGGGATACAAAAAACTCACTGCTCCCTCCTTTCCACACCACACTCTTATTGCGTCAATGATTGATTGTAGCAATCTCTTCCTGTGGGAATATACAAATGACATTAACTATGGCAATTTTTAGCAACGTCTTAAGTAATAACTACACTACATTCAAACTATTGTGAACACTTTCAGAATATAGCATTGATTTATTTCTTATTCACATGTCTTAGCACATCTGTAATTTCCAATTATATCTCTACTACAGGTGTCGTGTTTAGACGTTGATAGCGCTAGTGAAAACTCATGAAGTGATGTGAAAACATTTTGAAATTTTTAGGTGATACATCTGATAGTAAAAGTACGGTATCATTACAAATATGGAAAAAATAATAATCAAATATGGTTTTTTAAAAGGTTAATAATGGGTATTGTTCACCTTAATCCTTTAAGAATGGATTATGTTTATTTAAAGCAAATCATTCAACAGAATTAACTGAAATTCAAGATGTGAACATCAAGATGGAAATTCAACTTATGTAACATCGAAAGTTTTGAGGCAGATGTGTGCTAGTTTAAAACCTCATGTTAAAAGTATATATTTGTCCAACACTGTTACGTCTACATTCAACGTAATCGAATGTTGCTACTAGAATGGTTTGGGCTTGGTCAGGAACACAGGTTTTCAATATAATTATCAATAGTCAATTTGGGTGAGGGCATTATGGGATGCAGCTAAACTAACGTGGAAATGCATTACAAACACAAACTAGAAAATCTGCTAGCCTATTTTAAACCCTTGTAAAATTTCAATTATTCTAAATCCATAGTCCTTTACGTGAGCTATAGCTCTTTGGATCATGTAATTAACTATAAAATAATAATTTTAAAAAATCGTTGTATTCTATTAAAATTTTATAATTGGGGGTTAGCCTATCCAAATTAGCCTATAACTTAATCTTCCAAATGACAACAAAACCTAGTTTAGGTTAGGAATAAATACATTTAAGGCTTGTTTATTTTATATTAGGCATACTATGCCATCATTGTATAATAAACTACTAATTATTATATATTTTAGTATATCTTATTGCCAGGGATGTATCAAGACCGATATTATTTCATGTAACTCTTTCAAACCACTACAGTTACTCTTATGAAATAGTTCCAAGTTGCCGATACTGTATCATTACCGATACAGATCATCTTTGATATGGGAATGGAGACGTCAGTTATCTCCCCCAAAACATGTATTTCGCAGTTATTAAATACTAATGAAAAGCTATTTTACTAGTGATTTGAACCGTAAAATAAAAACTCATTTTAAAAATTTGTTAGTTTTAATAGCATCCTTGTGAATCACCTTTTGTTTAAGGTTTTGTTAAAATGGGTAAAAAATGGTTGACTTCCTTAAGTCAAATATTTTCAACGCTGTACAAAAATGTATGTAAGTACCGTATTCGTTTTCTAAGTTTTTTGATGAGAAAAACTTAGTAAATCAATTGAATTATAGTCAGTGAGGTACAAATTTAAATCACAATGATTAAGGAAAAGTACTTATTGTTGAGGTCTACATAAAGAACGATAATAGAAAATCCGAAAAGATACCGCAGTGGGGAGGGTAAGATAGGTAGGAAAATCGTGTGAATGGTGAATTTAAAACTTGGAGTGGAACTGTTGAGGAGCGTTGGTATCCATATCGTCGAATCTGGATGGTTACTAGCATTGCACTAGTAGGTGCGGCTGCTTGGTAGCGATTGAGAAGGTGATTTTCTTACCGATCCACCAGTTTGACCAGTATCGGTATAGGCAACGAATGACAGGCTGTACCTGTTCCAAAACGTTCTACAGTGAGTCTACGTCCAAAGTAACCGTTCCATTAGTATCTCCCTATTATTGCACAAAGTATGTCTATGTCATATGTTACAAAGTAACAAAACCATACTGATGTGAAATGACTCATGCACTTTTATTATTTTGGTCCATACGAGACAAAGATTTACAAATCGGCACTAACAAAACCAGTAGCTGAGTTAAACTAGTCATTAGTTTGTCTAAAATACAAGGTACAAAGATGAAATTTAAAAAAACACCTTATACAATATAGGACTCGTCCTTTAGGAACCACAATGGTTAATGTGTGCTGAGTTTAATTTAGTTTACAAATGTAGCTTAAAGCTATTGAAATTGATTGTTTTCTTTGCATAGTTCTTGGTTTTACTTAAATTTATGAAAAAGTCAGGATAAATATGGATACTAATATACTATATCATTTCTGATTCTCTGTTGCCTATTTGAAACCACTTGTTTTGTTTCCTTAATCTCATCCTGATCTAGAAAAATGTCAAATGTTATGTCATTCTTTGTATTCTTATATCTTTTTAAACATCCCACATTACAACAACTCTTATTTAATGGTGTGACACTTTTTACTTGATTAATTGTATCGAAATTAATAATATACTCAAAGTTAAACAGGTTTGGAACATCAATAATCTATGATTAGCTATGTGTTTCAGCACACACCTTTACGTAGATGTTTCAAGATTATGCCACTACCAGCGTCACATACATAAACGCACTAGAGTAACGCACGGTGCCTATACTGGATATACATAAACACACCCCTTGCAAAGGACCAAAGCGTGACGCTCAAGTTTGTCAACTGCTTGATTCTGAGAGGACATATCTGACAGTCTATTTCATTGTTATTGTGCGAAAACATGTCTCTTGTCCATAAAACTGTTATTTTTTTGAAAAGGTGAAGTATTATATCACACTTGGGTGAATATACATTTTCATTATAGGATTTACCGGTGCAATTCAGTTTCACAGGTTATATATATATATATATGAAAGAGTAAAATCTTGTATATATTAAAATATGCAGCCCATTCTGATAAGGCTACAATTTATTTTAAGTTTGTTATTAAATTGTACATTTATTTCAGAATAAGATAAATACCTAAACCATATTATAGTAAAAATTCGGCAGCTATAATTAAATAAGGTAACAACTTGATTACATTTGTTTGAATGAACAACTTTGTAAAGTATTCTTACGTTCAAAAGATAATTTAGGTTTGTAGGAAATATTATACCCTAATTTTGGTTAGGAGTCACGTTCTGGAAGGTCTTAATATGGAACATAGCAATTTATTAACTTCTATTACTATATTTTCTCAACCTCCCTTTATTAACTACTCTGGAATTGAATCTTTACCTGGAGATTTATGGTTATTTAACTTCTTAATATTACCTACTTTGACTTCATTAATACTTGGATCTGGGACTATTAGTTTAACAGTATGGATTTTGACACCCTCACCAAGTTCGGATCCTTCATGAACATTCAAAATATACTTGAAGTGGTCGTTCCATCCACTCAAAACAAAGTTTAAAATTGTTTGGAACATCAATAAGCTGTGATTAGCTACATGTTTGAGAAATCACCTTCATTCCAATGTTTAAAGATTCTGTCACTATTAGCGCCAACTATTCATCAATTCACGAACCATATGGCAACCTTATGCAAAAAGACAATTACTTGGTACTGTTGTATGTGCTGCTAATAACATTGCATTTCCATAGTGTTATTTTAAGATTAACAAAGAATTTAACTCTGAGACCCGAGTAGTGGCTAATAAAATCAACAACTTTAACCTACTCCACAGATACTGCTTTGCTACGTTGACAAATTTTATGCCTAAAAATAAATTAAAGTCTTCTCAAACTCCATATTTGTAAATTGGTTTATCATTAATGATAATAGGGAAAGGGGTAACATTTCTCGAACTTATCTTAATTTCAGTGATCTTTCTTATCATATGAACGAAAACTATAGCGTAAAGCAATCTTTATTTAAAACAAAATTATAGAAATGTTGATTGTGTTTGAATTGACTGACTTAATGTTTAGTTTTGATGTACTCGATTAGACAAATATTTAACCATACGTTGACCGTTGATACAATATCAAGTAATTAAGAGTACAAAAATAGTGCTTAAAATTAAGTTTGTGTTCTTTATGTAAACCAGTTTCATTAAATACTTTTTATTTTACCACTTAAATCCGTAATTATTTTGGGCATAAAACAATTTTATTACATATGAAAAAGATCATACATGTGTCTTATATACACGCACAATGATTTTTATATTAAGTCTTAGTGTTTTGGCTTTTGTTATAAGACTAATTTATGTATTTTATGAAATACACAAAAGAAACAAAATATCTTTGAATAAGACCACTAATTCAGTCAAAACGGTTATTGTAATAGGTTCAGGAGGTCACACGACTGAAATGCTTAGACTTGTCCAGAACCTTAACAATGAAAACTACAATCCTAGAATTTATATTATGGCCTCTAGCGATACCACGAGTGAAGTCAAAATCCATAAATTGGAGGAGGATTGTTTTAAAAGTAACAACAGACAATATGAGATAGTGAAAATCCCAAGGAGTCGTGCTGTTAATCAGTCATATTCTTCTTCAGTTCTGACAACTTTATTTTCCACTTTAAAAAGTTTGCCCGTTATGTTAAAAAACAGGCCAGGGCTAATTTTATGCAATGGACCGGGTACGTGTATCCCAATATGTTTGATTGGATTCTTCATGAGATTGTTTTGGATTTCTCATACACGGATTGTTTTTGTTGAAAGCATTTGTCGAGTTAAAAGTCTATCACTATCAGGAAAAATACTGTTTTGGTTTGCAGATGTAATAGTGGTGCAGTGGCCTCAACTAAAAGCACTTTACAATAGAACATATTATTTTGGCAGACTGTAGGAAAGGAATCTAGATAAAAGAGTGGTATAAAACTTGTGGCCTACAGAGACTTTTTATTTTGAATCGCTTACCTTTAAAAGTGTTACCTGGAGATACTATTTTGTATTTAATCAAAGGAAAAATGGTACCAAACAGCTGTATTAAACTAAACATTGAAAGGATGATAGAAGTAAGGATACCACTAAACTTACATACCGTAATTAGGTGTTCTTTTGTGTTTTAATTGTAAACTTTGAGGCCTACAATTTTCTGGTGTGTTTAGGCCTTGCCTTTATATCCTCCTTTCAATGTTTAGTTTCTCATGTCATATTTAATTTAATGTAAACATTATTCAGATCAAAAACGTTTACAGGTTTTTATTTAAAAGAGGGGAAAAAAAAAAAATCTAGTTACCAAACGCAGCTTAAGCTAAGAACTTTTAAAATCTTGTATTTTTTTTTTATGTTTGTAGCCTAATGTAATATTTCATTATTAGCTTACCTATTAAAATAAACTGTATTTGTTATTGGCCTACTAATCCAGATAACATAACCTCAATAATACGCCTTTCAGATGAGAGTATTTGTAAGACGGTTCGTAATTGCAGCTTACATGAACTTTTAAGAGAACACAGCTGCCTCTCACTATTTGACAATGACGGGACCAGAAGAGGCTATCTGGTAACACTTTCAGATTAGAAAGAAAATTGTGGATGTAGCCTACCTTATAACTTGCCCAAGGTCGGCGAGTGGCCGTTTTTATACACCATTTTGAGAACACGATGTAAAGTGGCTTATAACCATTTTTGTACCCGCTTCGGTGACCATATTGTCTTACGCGCTACTCTCGCCAGTAGACTAGACTGCTGATGATTGGGAGATCGAGGTTCAAATCTTGGTCGGGTGTATTGAGGGTGGTTTTTCCACCCTCCTTCCACACGGGTAAACTTCATATTAATATAACCTTCAAAATCATTAGCGTAATTAGTATTTAAATGTATAACCCATACGGATAGTAAGACAAATACTTATGGGTAATTTTTTTAGCACCGCCTTTTACTATCCGTTTGGGTTATACGCATATGTACCAATTAAGCTAATGGTTTTTTAGGGTGGTTATATTTAGAGGAAGTGTACCGACATTTGTGCGGAGAAAGATTGGAAAACCACCCTCAGTACACCCAACTGAGGTTTGGACCTCGATCTCCCTGTCATCGGAAGTCTAGTCTAATACGAGGGTAGCGCATTAGACTATGCAACCATCGAAGCGGTTTATTTTTGTGTAATTAATATTATATTTTGATATGATGTATATTTGTAATTGTTTGCTCTAAAGTAAGACACTAACACGATAGAAGATGTGGCATACATATCCAACAAACTATAATCATTACATAGTTTATCAACCCACAGTGCTGGCCGTAGTCAAATTTCTCCGATAAATCATTCTGAATTAAAGACTCCTTTGTTTTTATCAATCCCGTATAACTTAAAACACAACTATTTCTGTGCCAAACTTCAGCTCAGGCGTGCTAGTGTAAAAGGTAGCTTGCTAGTGGTAAGGGAGATCGGGCAGCTCGCTCACTAGACCTCGTGAGAAATACCTACTACGTAAAACACTATATTCTGCAGGGTTGGACACATCCTTAGGAGGAACTGTCTTCTGCATGACGTCAAGAAAGGAAAGGTTGCGGGAAAGAGGAGCTTAGGAAGAATGAGGATTCAAATATTGGACAACTTGAAGGAAAGAAGAGAATTCTGGGAGCTGAAGGAGGAGGCAGAGGACAGGGTGCATTGGCGGTCTAAGTTCACTGACAAAAGGAATGGACCTGTCGTAAGACAGAACACTTAATAATAATTTTACCGATAGCTTCAGCTCTCATGAACCAGCTTATGTGCACTCGTCTGAAAAAGGGCTAAGAGGACTGTGAAACCAAATAAACATTTTACATATTTGAATACAAGTTATATATAATTATTAATACGGTAATTCTAAAAATAAATAAAAAAAAGTTGCAAAATGATTATTTGAAATTGTAATGGTTTATGTGTAATAAATTAATAATTAATACATTTCAATAAATCATTTGTAAAATAGTGAGTAAAAAAAACTCTTATAAAAATAAAATATAAACAGATTCAATTTGTAATCTAGATATTTTTATAGACTAATATTCCTTCAGTCCTTGATGACCTCCAACTCTTGTAACTGGGTTGATTGGCAACGCCGAATCAACACATTGTCTCGGTGACTGAATATTTATGCAGTCTGCGCTTTAAGTGATATCAACTCTTTCACAACACTATGAACTAATTTTTGAAGTTATTTTGCCATAGAACAGGTGTCTTTGACCTTTTTATGTCAAATGGGCAAAGTTTCCGTCTTATTGTTGGCTCGCAGACCTTATTACTGCACATACCAACAATACTTTAATATAATACAATATAGGCTATAAAAATATTTGTATTAGCTCATTCTTATACACTTTTACCCACACAATCAATTAGGTCTCATGCTAAAAGTTGAAATTTCGGATTTATCGTGAAGTATGTTTTTTTTCTTTTTTTTCTTTTTTTAGATTCCTCATAGCAGGAGGTAATGTGATTTGTCATGTATACTTGAGTTGTCATTCGCCAGTTCTAGGTACATTTGAATAAAAATGTATCCCATTCCTGGGATTATTGAGGAAGTGTACCCGCATTTGCATGGAGAAAACTTGGAAAATAATTTGAACTAAAGTAAGAGAACCGTATTCACACCCAATAGGAACTCAAGCCCCGACCTCTTAGTCTCCATAAAACTAGGATAGACGAAACTAACGCCTTTTAACATTTGGAAAATGTGATCTAATATCTTCTGCAACACTATGAACAGGCGCCAGGCGTCACATGAATTAATTTGGTGTAGAATACTTTTAAGTTTGCAGCTGCTTTCAACATTAAGGCCACACTGTCTGTCAGCAACACCAAAAACCTTTCATCGTTGTTTTTTGATGGCCACAGGACACCTAATATAAATAAATTAACTTATTTATAATTCTCATTTTTACAGGACTAACACTGCAAATCATTAAATTAACAACATATATCTTGTGCAATTAAATTATATACTTACGCAAAGCATCACAAACTACTATGGCAAATGTTGAGCTGTTGGTTGCCTCGAGCATCTTTGAAACAACCAAGTGGGGTTTTCCTGGACCCGTTGAGTCCAGTTTTCCAACCACAACATCTGCAACATATCTGGCACAGCGGTCAGTGGTTTCAACAGTAGCCCAGTAGTATGATTCTCCAATATCTTCTTGGATCTTCTCAACTGTTTTAAACAAAATAAAAAGAATGTTTATTGTAAATAATTAAAAATCAATACAATTCAGTTAATATTTTTTTAAATGCCATTGTAAAAACTTACGGATAAATAGGTTGAATGTAAGTATTGTTTCCTGAGAGTTGATTCGTCTGGTATCTTCATGTTGGTATATTTGTTGAGAAAAGCATTGAAATCTGAATTCTCCAGCTTCTTCCAGGAGCATAAGTTAGAAGAAATCTGCTCTTGGGTTTTATCGGAATCGTTAACTTTAGAAAAAAAATTGTTGAGATCCTGTTTTCTTTCTGGAATTCTTTATATGTATTGCAGTATTTTTGTATTGTTCTGGGTGATACTTCTTCTCGCATTTTACCTAAATATTATAAATGGAAATTTTCATCCAATAATATATATGAATTCTACAAATTAACAATTGGTAAGATCGTTATGTTACGATTTGATGAATATATTTCCACTTTGTCGTTGAAATCCTTCAATAAGAAATGAAAACTAGTTTGAACGATAGCAAAGAATCGTGGTTTACTTTTAAACAGTAGACAAAATATTTAATAAATACCTTGACTTTCAAAATTAATAATTTCATTTACCCTTTTGAAAAGGTAACTTACCTCTTTGGAACACGCCTGACAAAAAATCATTTTGCCATCCGTTGTGAAATTCCTATCACCACCAATCTACTGTTTGAATAATACACTTTTACACGATTTCTCTTTAGGCATTTTCTATTAGTTCAATAATCTAAATTGAGTCCAATACAAATAAATATTAATGAACAGATATGGACATCTAACAACAGCGTAATATACACAACCACAGAATGAACCGGCACTGCTGTGCGCTAGAAGAAAATCTTCGTCGCCAGTCGGACCAGTCTGAACCTATCAGATCGCTGGACACATGGGGTTTTCCTACCTATCACAAGTATCCACGTGGACTAACCTGAGGAGTGAAGGAGGGGGAGGGGCAGCCACAAGTATTTAGAAAAAAAACAAAGGGGGTGGGAAGAAGAGAGAGATAGAAAAAAGCCACTTTAAGGCTCCCATTTGTAAAATAGGCACTAAACAACAAAATAGGCCTTTATAGGCACTACAAAAGTTATCACATTATCTTCGCAATCATCGAAAATAAACTTATACCTCAAAAGCCTACTTTTCAAAACATAGAAATAAAAAAGGCATTTAGAGCGAAATGATTAGTAGCAGCAATGAACTCTTCTAAAAAAAAATCATAAGTGCTAATTTAAAATAAATATACATAAACTACCCTGAGAAAGAAATTAACTCCATATTTATCTTTATTCCTAAAATGTATTACAAATAGACCAAATTAATTTACTGTGTGTGTGTCATCCCATGGTAATATTTTTAGGAACAAAACATGAAATAAAATTATGCAATTAATTAAATAAACCCAATAGTGATTTTTAGAAATTCAATGTTTATATATTTGACATTTTTCTTACATCTAACTAACTATAAAAAAATCCATACAAGATATATCAGACAGTCTTGCTTATATCTGTTTCTAATCAGAGTAACATTATAGCTAACATTTTTACTCATATGAAACACGTAGGCACATGCTTCAGTGGCCGCATGCTCTAAGGTGTCGTGTAAGTCTAGACTGCCAATGATAGGGAGGTCAGAGTTATAATCCCGGTCGGGTGTATTAAGGGTGGTTTTCCACTCTCCCTCTATGAAAATGTGGATACACTTACTCTAAATTCAATAGTCATCACTTGCTCATTAGCATTAATAGTACATATGTGTGTAACCTGAATAGGTAGTAAGAAACGATGCTAAAAAAAACCCAAGTATGACTATGTAGCCTGTGAAGAGCTTTAAGAGCGTTCATCATAGCAGGTCCAACTCAGCTCGGATCGCGCGAGGTTTGGGAGTAAAAGGGAATAAAAAAACGTCTCCGATATGACAGAAATGTGTGCAGTACATTCGTATTTGAATGATTACTCGACATTTTCCGCGGTGACGATGGGGGACAAAGATTTCTTGTTAATAACTACAGTATGTCCCTGTTATGACAGAATGAAGATTTGTGGACAGTGCTTATCCGTGAAGCCATTCTAAAATGGTAAAAAACGGCCTTTTCAACGCAGTTTTTATCCAAATATAATTTAGTATTTCAACAATGTTCAGTATTAGGAACTTGTATTAACTCTTTATCTCCATTAATGTTTAACCAGAAATGCTCCACGTGCAATAGTGTTTGTGTAAATCTACTATTTGTAGCCGACTGTATCACAGAGTTGATGGTCATGTGATGCACTAGAGTTGATGGTCATGTGATGCACTCTCTTAAAACTACAATGTTCATTTTAAACTAACCTACCATTTTACAAAACATAATTTAAAGTGTAAGCTTGCTAACAGTCTTAAGTCAAGAATTGTGTTAGTTTTTAAATCCAAACAGAGAATTTTAATTCAATATATATTTTTTTAAGATTTAAACTACCATAACATGGCTTACAGATTTTATGATCAAATTTGAGTGTAAGATTAGGTCTAAGCTTGGAAACTATTGGAAAGTATAAGACCTAGGATTTAGGTACATAGGAAGGATCTTTGAGAAAAAAAGAATCTTTTGTTGTAATCAACAATGAAATCATTTTAAGGATCTAGCAGGCAAACAATTAAAAAAAGAATATATTTTCATGAAAATAACACTACCTGATGTTAATAATTCCATTCGAAAAAGAAAATACATTATAGTATTTAGCTAGTTTAATAAAACGGCCTAATTAAATTGCGAGTCAAATAAACTACCTTTGATGTATTTCTGTCATGTTGGTTACTGCTTCTTTACACAATGTACACCATGACAACCAACAAGGCATGTATTCGGGGGAGGGGGGTTTGTGGGACACCCCCAAAATACAAAACAAAAAGTAAAACATTATTATAAATAGATAAAAAAAATTATAACACTATCTTGAATGAAAATTGACGGTTAAACTCATGTTTAAACCACATTTTTAGTTCCAAGAGTGTAAATTTATTCCATAAAAGGTATAGGCCTATATCAATTATTAATGAAGCAAGAATGGGACTACTTAAATATATTTTTTGTACAAAATTTTAATGCATCTTATTTTCCTCTCCATGCAGGTCAGATTCATCCACCCTATTTCCCTATGTCTTGAGATGACAGTCGCCGGACAATGTTTGGAGAATGAGCCCCCACTCTCCCTGCCCCCTGAAAGAAAATTCTGGGTAAGTGTCTGACAGCAACAGCATAAAAATAGCTAGACACTACCCAAATAAAATGTATACCCACCCCATCTTTTACTAACATTTAATTTTCTCAGACCTGGAGGTTAGGTTGTAATTCATAGAATAGCAATTAATTTTAAACAAATTATGATTATCAAATAAAATAAATGCTGGTTTGGAGGTTGGATGTGTTTCAGGAAATTCTGAGGAATATGAAAGAACCAACACCCTGTGAAATAGGGTCAGGTATTGCGGTAGACGTTCATTTATGATACCAGTACTCATGAAAGTGACTTGATACACGCGCATATTTTTCTTGTAACTTTTAACGAGCACGCAAAATAAGTGCAAAACTTAAAAATAGGCCTATACAAATTATGGATGTTTTATTTGACCATATGGATTTTCTTTTTTTTTTAACGATTAAGTCCGCAGGAATTGATTTCTCTGTCTCGTTGATCCTTTTCACATCTTGCAACAATGTATTTAAAACCTTATATAATAGTTCGGTGTAGACTTGGGACTGTTTTGCATAATGTTTCATACTTTTCATCTCTATGCTGAAAAAGTCGTCTTCACTGTCTTTCACCTTCTGTCTCACATAAACAACCGTAGAGTACATCAGATCGAGTTGCCTCAAGATGCCGCAAAGGGTCACCACCATGTTATGAACGCTAAACGGCTCTTCTGGAGGTATTATGTGGACACTCGATTTTTTCCAAGGTGTTTTGTGAAATACATCGATGGCTTCTAAGAGTTTGGTCCTGTAACGCGGCGCCATGTTCAGCTCTGCCAACCGCCTGTCGGTAATCGTTAAAAGATTTTTCAAGTCGATGTTATGGTTCTTGAACTGAGAGGCAAACTTTTGAAGCCCTAAATCAGACAAAATGCTTACCACTTCCTTCTTTAGGGTAGAGTTAGATTCACGAGCTTCCTCTAAAATTTCAATAAAAGAAGATCTTACATTGCAGTTACCGATGTTTTCCGCCGTCTGTGGGATTTCACCACCACCAAGAAGTGTTATTAGACTCTCCTTATTTCCTGTGATGGCTATTTCCAGGGGCCTACGACCATGACGATCTATTATATTGAGCAGAGCCCCCCGATCAAGTAACGACTTTACTATGTTTTCATTTCCTCTACACACAGCATAATACAATGCAGTCCACCCTTGATTATCTTGGGCATTCACATCTGAATGCTCCAACAGTGCGTGCACAATGCTCTCATAGCCCTCTTTGCAAGCCAACATGAGTGCCGTGAGACGGTGTCGATTGCAAGCCTTCGCATCGGCACCAAACTGTAGTAGTAAGTTGACACACTCGGTCAAACCCTCTTGCATGTGCTTACTGCCGGAGGCTGCGGCCATTAACGTTGTGAATCTGTCCTTGCTGAAATTAGGGTTAGACCCTTTCCCCAGTAAGTACTTAACAACTGGGGCATTGCCCATGGATGCAGCGTGCATTGTGGGAGTCCAGTCACCTTGCAGCGTTTCATCAACTTTCACTTTGCCTTCTTCAAATAATTTCTTGACCTTGTCTATATCCCCATTTATGGCAGCTTGCCTGTATTGTTCCACTGAGGATTGTTCCACACGTTTTATTGGCAGTTTATTATTGTCTTTTACATTTAGAGTCCCTAGATCAAATTCACAGTCAGAAAAATCATCTTCACTAGAATCACCTGCTGGCCGAAAAACAGCCATTTGTATAACATTTAATTAGAAATGTTTTCGAAACGAAAGTTGATTTCCAAAGCAGAACAATTATAAACACGCTTGATACAAAATATTCTATCTGAGCATGTCGTTAAAATATTAAGCTTCTTTATGACAACATATCGCCTACATGCTCACAGTCATGTCCTAAGTTTAATAGTGTGTAAAAACGTTGCTAGGTTACGCTCCAAACATCACGTACACATAATACTATGCCGGTTCTGAGAAATAGAAATAAAAACAAACAAGGCGTACGTGTACAAAAACTGGTTCTGGACTCTAAATAATAACTTTTAAATTATCAATTTTGTTTGTCCAAAAATAATTTTATGTTAATTTAGGAACATTTGATTTAGAAAGATAATCTTTTGATGATTTGAATATCTAGTTCCACCACTATAAATATGCAATAATTGTCAAGTCACGTAGGCAAATTCAGAGTTATAAAATTTGTCATGTAATTCCAATACCACAGTTATAGAATAAACGAGCCCAACCCACTCTGGCGGAGCTATCGAATGTCCAGTCATTCATTCATGTCTCTCATCTAATATAAAGAAGTACAAATGAAAACACAGCATCAGTAGTTTCAGACATTCAGTACCGTTTTGTTACTTAGGTGCGATTCTGGGTTGTATAGTTTAAAGAAGAAAGTAGGTGTTAGAATTCTATTTCACAAGCTTGGTCAGTATATTTTAATATCTAAATACTTATTTATCTTTTACTAACTATTATGTCACACATTTTTTTAGTGTCAACATTCTAGAGCTTTATTACATCATAAAGAAATTTCAATTAATGGTATGGTACAGTTGCAATGCTAACTATAGGTCAACAAGCTATCCAACTAAATAACATAAATGTTTCACAGTTCTCAAAATTTTTGATAATAATTATTCATCATCAAAGGTAAACGCGATTAATAGAATATATCTACACCAAACAGATCTATTCTAAGAATTTATTGTGCTACTTTTATTAATAAGATGTGAAAAATGTGAAAGAATATTTCTACAAAATGTATTTGCAAGTTTGGTCGCCTGGTAATTAGTTAGCTTATGTTTATTACGTCATTTATTTTTACAAAGTGTAGGCCTATGGTCTATAGTGTAGACGGTTGAGTGTGTGTTGAAAAGAGTAAATTTATAGGTGAGTTCTTAAACGGCTTTTAATAAAAAGAATAGGTTTTTTAACTAACCTCACGAATTCCTAAAACATTAATACAATCCTTTTTTTTTTTAACTAATCAACTATTGGTTACTATGTTTAATAAAAACCAGCAACCTACCTCACACATTAATTTGTCCCTTTACCCTTGACCTGCACACAATATAATACACATTTACCTACACTCATGGAAATTAAAAAAAATCTGGAAAATACTTTAGTTTTGGTGAGTGAACACACTTCATTAATATATTTAACTACAGGATTGAGAGGTTTATATTACCAACTAATATTCTAAAGCCTTTTAAGTAGGATTTTTTGAAGGGCAATATATTATTTACAAAAGTTTGATTCAAAACACTTGAAAAATAATTTAACCTATAATAAGGATGAGTAATAATTGATATAGTCCGAATTTATCCATATTACATAACAGGTAGGATCCTGGGTACACCCAATTATTTTACATACTTTTTATACATATTATCCATGTTCCCCAAAATCTAGCTTATCAATTAAAACTGGCACACACGACACAATTACTTGTACATCATTTTGTGCAGTAAATTACACAATATATCAGCCACACTAGTTGCACACAAATTTTACCCAGAGACTTCATACGGCACTTATGATTGCACTCATGTTTTACCTAGAGACTTCATATGGCACTTTTGATTGCACTCATGTTTTACCCAGATACTTAATACGTCACTTATGATTGCACTCATGTTTTACCCAGAGACTTCATACGGCACTTATGATTGCACTCATGTTTTACCCAGAGACTTATGGAGATATATATGACGCAAAAAAAGGCCAGTGTATTTGCAGTTTTTGTGTAAAAACCTTCTTTTTTTGGTCCAAATAAATCATATTTCTCTAGTATAAATAATCGAGTTCAATTTTCTCCACATGGTGACAGGCATGTATACAAAATTTTCTTTCGAGAAGGGGGGAGGGTTAATTCTTCAGATATATAGCTCAACGACGACGGTCATCCCAAGACTAAAAAGTGTTGGACAGGGGGCGGGGAGGAATCTGACCTGTACAGAGATAAAAATATATCAAAATTTCGTACAAAAAAAAATTTGAAATAGACCCATTCTTGCATTCACTAATAATTGATATACTTTAAATGACTTTTAAAGAGAAAATATACCAGTATTACATAAATTTTTATAAAAAATAATAAATTTTCTATTCAAAGTCAAACCAAGTGTATTAATTATTAGTGAATGCAAGCATGGGTCAACTGTAATATTTTTTTTACAAAATTTTGACATATTTTTATATCTGTGTGTGGAGGAATTAATGAGTATATTACATCTTATTATTCACGATGTTTAGTCCGGTGAAGAGAGTGAGAGTGAAATTAATTACCATTGTATTTTTTTTAAAACTAGGAATCTATTACTACAAGACAAGATAGTATTACAAAATAATTTTATAATTTTTAACCATTTTATATTAATTTTAAATTTTTGTTTAGATTCGGGGGGGNTCTGGATACGTGCCTGCATGGTGACCTTGTCAGTTCTTGAATATCTTTCGAGGATATCCCGGAATTTAATGATAACTTTTTCTCTTCATTTTAAAAAGTTTGTCATTTAATGTTGCTATGCTCTTGACAGATATTCAACAACTGTTGATATCACCACGTGAAGAAAATTAAACCATGTTTATGCTGGAGAAATATTTGATTTATTTTGGCAAAAAAAAAAAGTTTTGATATTAAAACTCCAAAAACAATGGTCTTTTTTACGCGTCCGTAACATTCCAACCTTAATAGATTGCAGCCCTAAGAGACCTCTTGTTTTGTCCGAACTTCTTCCCTGAATAGATCTGGTTTGCAAACAAATTAAGAAAGATTCACCTTTACATTCTAGTCAAAAGTTTATATCTTTTTAATAACACTTAGAGGAAAAACTCTTTATTGTAAAATCCATACTAGTATACATTAAAACTTGGTGGTTGTCCTGTTTTACTACCTAAGATTTAAAAACTTAATTTTGTGAATTTGGTGTCATGTTACAACTGGTATCTGAAAATTTTCTTCCCTTAGGTCTTGAGTGGAATAATGTCTGAAGAGGTAACAATTAGGCCTAATTAATTGCCGTCAAATAATGTTTTCACTGATATATTAAAGTCAATACCAGTAAACTAGAATAATTATCATTTTGTCTTTTGGGTCCCAGAAGATTATAATAAATTGTCGATCTTCTAAACTTATCTACCGGGAGTTTTCTATTTAATTTACTGTACAATAGAGGTAATATCTTTATTTAATCTTTATTTTGTATTTATAATAATACCATATTTATAATAATACTCCAGCCACAGGAATCAAAAATTCATCAGCCTGCATCCCAAGGGTAAATAAATGTACTAATTTCACCCCCTATCCCCAATAAATTGCTTACTGGTCTACTTAAATTAAACAAATTAAGATATCATTAAAAATAATACTCTAGGTGGTACTCAAAATAAGGCAAAATTACTGACTCTAAACAAAATTTTGTAACTCGAAAAAATTATATATATATCTCCCTTTTTCTTTTTGAGAAGTTTGCTTGATAATGAATTTTTTTTCCTATTGACGGTTTGTTTCTGGTAAATTTATTCTTTAAACTAGGGTATAAACTATAAGTTATGCTTTAAAATAGCCAGGCAAGCTGATTATTTCCCTCACAAATATGCATAAATATAAAACATTAGGTCTATACATTTTCACATGTACTGTGGTCTGAACATTTTAAAATAATTTGTTGATCTTAATTTTTAAAAATCCTTGATTTTCATGCGTACCATGTTTGTTTTTCCTAATGTTAAAAATGACCCCTCCACTGATATAATAGGCAGGCTATTAACGTTACTTTAATTGCTATTACCTACTTTGCCACATCCAATAGCATACTATTTTAATTGGAGTTTCTGCCCTTCATTACCTATAACATGTTGAGCTCAGACCACAATCATTTTCAATTAAATAAGTATTTTGCTCATATTGTAAATATTTGTAGTCATCAAATTTTGAATAATTTATAACCCTTATGGATTTGAAGATAATTTTAATTTTATCATTTAATTTATGTTAATTTTATTACTTTATACATATTCAAGTTCAGCATTAATATCCTTATAAACTTCTTCACCGTGGTAAAAAATTTGGGTGGATAAATTTAGTGAGTAAATAAATGAATAAATATTGTTCTATTTAAAATGTCTTATCAGACTCACTAAAGTTTATCAGAGCATTGACATTTATTTGTATCAAATTCAACTGATTATTAAAATGCAGGTGACCTGGCGGTCTAGGGGTAGGGTGTCGGACTTCTGTACTGGAGGTCCGGGGTTCAATCCTCGGTCCCGGCACAGCTGTATCTGATTGCCAAACCCTTCCTTCACCTCTGACAAGACGTGTATTAATCACAACTTGTGAATGTGTGGAATGCCAGGCCTACCACCGTGGTTCGGATCCCACGTTAAACTGTAGGTCCTCCATTTTATCTCACAATCACCCTACCATTACACATTAGCGTAAGTGCGTACAACCCGAATGGGTAGTAAGACACGGTGATAATAATAATAATAATAATAATGTCGTTGCACCACCCACGAACAAAACCAATCAGACATCTAACAAGTAAATGAACTCGTCGCGCAAGCTGATGACAAACTTGTAGGAATTGTTCCAACTAAACCGTACTCGCATTTCTGGATGTGTATCAACAACAGTCACTACATGATGGACATTGTAACATAAAGNAATAATAATAATAATAATAATAATAATAATAATAATAATAATAATAATAATAATAATAATAATAATAATAATAGTATTAAAATGCACCCATCACTTCTCACAATTCTTGATCACCTAAGTAAAATGAAATATCACATATTGATATGATATTATTTAGGTTATGTGTATATCTTTATGTAGTAATACTTATTCATTCCACATTGTCACCTGAGAAAATGTTTGCTGTACTAACTATTTAATGTATATTAATGCCGGAATCATGATCAACTTAACTTAACGTAGCATTCACTTGAGGTTCACTTAACTTAAGAAAACAAATGTGTGATCACAATTCACGTAACTTAACGTAACCACTCGAGCCAAACATCTGGATTTTAGAGTATATTTTTTATCTGTGATTTTTACTATTTGTAAAGTGTTTTATGATTTGTGAATGTTGACTGTTTTCTATCGATAACAATGATAACGATGGAGGGAGAGTGGGAAACTATTCAGGAAAAAATTCTTCTCTACATTTTACCTAAATTCAAACCCTATCTTTCCTATCACCGTCAAACAGACAAGACGAGACTGGTGCCTTTGTCCGTATGCCCACCAGTGCGGATAATAAGGTCTATATAAATACACCAATTTATTTATCTTGTTAAGAAATAAGAGCTGATTTTATTCTTTATAGTAAACCTAATTTTTAGGGCAATTTTATAAATATTTGTAACACATTTTGTTTTCAGGTGAACCCGTCTAAGAAAATGGATAATTCGGCAATGACAGTTAGTTTTGACGAAGAAACTCATGGCACTAAGATCGTTAGAAAAGCTAAAGAAAACCCCATGCTTCCTCTTGGTAAGTGGGCTCCAAAATTTAATCGCGGCAGTCCCAGACTGCATCACCTATATGTCAGAAACTATAACTAAATATACGTGTGAAAGGTTAATAATATTGCGTTTATGCACCTTAAACTAAAAACAAGGGTGAGGGCCAAGCATCATCGCATTTACCCACCTTAAAACCTCAAATAATAATACCTACTATAGCTTGGTATTTAAATGTTGGATGAAGGAAAAATCAATATAACTTAATTGATAAGCTTAAAAGTACAGACTGTGTTCGCACATTGGTCATACCAATTTTATTAGAAAATTAGAACAAAATTGAAACATTAGTAAGAACCAAATAGTTTTGAATTTATTTTGTAATTGAAGCATTATAGTTGAACAATAAACCCTTCACAAAAAATCTGTTCTTCCCATACCTTTTGTGAAAAACCTTAAAGTTAGAGAGAAGTGATTTGGCAACACTGTGAATAAAATTTCATAGTCATTGGTGATTACACTTAAAACATAAATGCGAGGTCAGTATTTTGTAAACAGCAATGAGCTGCACACACTTAGAATACTGGAATATGACAATGGTCATGGGAACAAATGACAGTCGAGCCGGACCAGCGGTGGGGCTGATCGCTTACCTGGAAGACTTTAATGTTTGGGACCGGTATTGTTGGGGATGCGATTGCAGGCTCCTATTTGCTACCAGATCGTTTGGATTCCCACTTATACCGGTTGTTCCTTGACACGGTTTTACCTGGGTTCCTAAAAGACGAACCATTGCTTGTGCCATAGAGGATGTGGTATCAGTGTGACAGCGCCCCTACACATTATGGGGCACAAAGGCGGGGACTACTTAATGAGGTTCACCCCAGTGTATCGGAAATGGCCATCAAGGTCATTGAACCTCACATAACTCTATTTTTTTTCTTGCGGGGTCACTTCAAAGCTCTGGTGTACCCACCTGTGCCGACCCACTGCAGTGGTTCAAGGACACTATTGCACAAATTCATGCGGCTGTTATGACGATTGATGTCAACACGCTTCCCCGCATGCACATCGAATCCATATGCCGTTTGGAGCAGTGCGTGGCCAGGCTAGGGTCAACCTTCGAACACCTACTGTGAATTAACATGGACACGTTTGATCTAAGTTTCAGGCACAGTGTTGCCACATCTCCCCCCTCTAACTTTGTTGTTTTTCTCATAAGGTATGGGAAGAATGGATTTTTTGAAAAGAGAATTTTTGACTTATATCTTACCCACCTAATCATGTGTTACTGTCCGTATCCGCAAATTACTGAGTCATCCTCTATATGCTACACTCCAATGATGAAACTGAGCATTTTACGAATTGGGTAAATTTCTGTCCATTTTTGTTAACTGGCCTATTCTAATGACCATTTCATAAACTTTTGTAAATATTGTTAAAATTGTGAGTTTTGATTAGATTAACCCTTCTGTGACTTTGACCCCACAAATAACCTTTACATCTTTGAAGCATTTTTTGTGATTCTCTTAGTCTCTCAAATATACAAACTTATGTTATTCATTTTACCAATATTGCTAAAAAATTGTTATATCAATTCAAGGTTTTCATAATTGTATTCGAGATACTATTTTGAGATTTTTATGAATATCTCTAACATTAAGATTCGGGAGACTCGAGCATCCCATCTCTAGAATTAAGTTAATAAACAAGATTAGGGCTCATTTTGTTGACAGCTATTTTGTAAAATTCTGCATTTTTACTAATAACTGTGAATATATTTATACATTTTTCAACCACCACGAAGAGGTTTTTTTTTTTTTTTTTGCGTAT
>CABFWB010006099.1:0-31651 GCA_902151455.1 Timema bartmani
ATTCTCAATATTGAAAAAAAACCACTTAAAATATAAATAGTTGTATCAACTAAATATGAAAGCTTTGTTTACCCTGAACTTAACAGGTTACACCAAAACCCAATTTGATAAAGTTCCTCATAATGGAATAAAAAATGGAAGTTCATCACTTCTCAGGATAAATGGAGTGTACAAAATAAAAAAATAATTTTTAATATTTTCATTTAAAAGTAACAAAAATCTTGATAAAGTTGAGAAAGAGTTGTTCTCTGTAAGCACATAGGTCTATATTGCATAAAGACTGTCTCCGCGGTCACCTGTTCCGATATTTTACTAGGTGTTGAGTGTTGATTAGGCCGCAATTGATTCAAACACGGCCGCAGATCGTAGTGAGGCCCCATAAGCGAGTACAGTCATAAATTTGTGAATATTTAGAACATAAGTCACCAGATCAGGGTCGTAAAGTGGAGATTTATTGTACAGACAATCCCACCTACCTTTCTTCTTGGGGGGGCAGTGTCCGTTGATTGGCCCCGCCTTGTCTGGACACAAGCACCTCATCTTGTTGTCTCTGGGGTCGTTCATGCACGTTGTGTTGGCAATCCCAGCGCAGTTATCGTCCGACTTGCAAGTTCGTCCACTCACTGTAATTATACACGTGTGAGTGCAGATCTAAGTATCACGTCGCAATAGCAACCTTACCCGTCTAAACACAGCCACACATGTAACGCAATCGCATGAGTCCAAAGACAGCCTCACACATGGGAACACAACCATATACGTCGAAACACAACCACACAGTCCAAGCACAACAGCACACGTTTAGACTTTAAACACAACCAAACATCTTGCAGCACAATTAAACACGTCCAAACCAAACACGTCGTAGCACATTACACACGTATTAAAACAAACATACACGTTGAAAAACAACAATACACGTCAAAACACATTCTCGCACTTTGAAACACAAACACACGCTGAAACTCTGCCACACACGTCAAAACACAACCACACACATCAAAACATAGATATAAACGTCGAAACATAGCCAAACACGCCAAAACACAACCATCCACGTCGAAACACAAACACATATATTGAAACACAACAACACACACGTTCAAACCCAACAAAACTCATCAAAACCTAGATATACACGTAGAAACACAGCCATCCACGTCATAACACAACCATCCACGTCGAAACACAGCCATACCTTTCAAAACATATCTATACACGTTTCAACACAATCATGCAAGTCTACTAACAACCACACATGTCTATAAATAGCCACCACACACTGAAAAATAGCCACACACATCGTAATAAAATCAAATACGTCGAATTTTTTTTATTTTTTTATCTCAAGACAGCCAGAAACGTCACAACACTACCACTTTAATTTCAAAATAATAACCCAGATTAAAACATAATCAATTTTGTTTCAACACTACACCACACATGCAAACAATTTAAAAACACAAGTAAGATAAACAGGAACAAGGCAATCTAAGCTATACACACGAATAAACACACGTGCATAACACAATAAAAAACCTTTCTGTACTTATTCTCAAGTGACACAACATCCAACATGTTACCGTTCAAACCCCAAAATGGCAGCAAATTTATACATGATAACACGACCAAGCATAAATTTTTCCGACCAGAAATACGATTCCAAAGCATCACTGTATTAATTTTCTATGGTTATTTATGTAATTGAAAAACTAGTTTGCTTACCCTCCGTTAAGATTTATTCAAAAAACCACTTGCGCCCTACTTTCATTAAAAATAAAGTCGATTGTAAATGACTAACATTCGTTGAAACTCCTGTAAAGTTAACTATTAAAACATGGAAGTATCACTAAAATCACAGTTATATTAAATAAACACATGTTTGAAAAAGAAAGGAAATTCTAGATCGTGAAATAAAGGAAAAATAATGTGAGAAGATGTCAAAGAAAGCAAAGCTCAAAAGAAACTTAGATATATACAGTGCTAGATTCATGCTTTAAATAGAGTGATATACATCTTTCAATATTTTGAATTATGTATGTTTGTTTCAATGTTGGGCTTACATAGCTCTCTTTACGTAAATACGCTCCGTTTACCCTGCTTGCCTTGGCAGGTAAAACAGTACAGTTTGGGGTCATACTGTAAACTGTCAAAGTCAGGGGAATTGGAGTGTACTTGGGATATTTTGAAACTTAATTTGAGGAAACTTATAATTGTAAACCTGGTTCTATGTGTACTTACATTTTTTTGTTGAATGCTCCTTCTACCTTCAAATACTTAAATTAAAAATAAGTTATAAAATAATACTCGAATTATGATAAATAAAATGTTATACTTGAACGGTGAATTATATTTAGGGATGCGATATTATTTTGTACAGTATAGAGGTAGGTTAGCAGAAGTAAGCTTACAAGCTATAAAATAAGCAGCAGCAGACAGAGAAGTTTCAAAGCTTTCAAACAACTGTTCCACTCTATGATATTATGTATTACACAATATTATGAAACTATAACAACGTGCTAGGTGAGAACACCTCAACTAAAAATCATTTCACTAGGATCATTTCGTCAACATGATTCAACGAGGTGTTTATATTATGTAACAATACATTTACCTTAAAAAAAATTATTAATACATTTTCGTGTAGGCTGTAAGAGACTTGAACTATCTAAGTTTATAGGAACAGGGTAAGAATAGTTATTATTTATAAACGTACAGTACGTCAGAATCCATTTGAAGAGGCCAATGCTAAGTGCAACCTATCGAACCCCGACCTTCTGATTGAATTAATGATTCTTAACGCACACTCAACTCTACCGAGTGCGATAGTGTTATAACGTGATGGTTTATCAAATTGTTCTAATAGCAATGAAGCACTTTAGTTGAGCATATTTATAAATATATTCAGCGAAAACTATCTAAGTATAAAGTCTCTTTTCTACTTTCTCATTAAGAGAATTTTCTACCTCTAGATTGTATTGGATATTAACATTTTATGCGCGCCAAACTGAAACAATAGGTGATACAAAACTATCCCTCCGCATGTTCTTTTAATTCCTGGGGCTATAGCTAAAACTGTTTGATAGATTTCATTCAAACTTTACATTTAGAGGTCATGGGTCACACCTCGTGGAAAAATCGTGTTTTTTATTCTAGCTCTAAAATTAAGGGTTGTTACTAATGACTGAATTTTTGAAAATTCCAGGTTATTTGAAATTGCTCTAACGAATTTCTCTAAATTTGATTTATGGGGAGTGCTTTATTTGGGAAATAACTTGGTAAAATATACTTGGTGTTTTTTTTTTCTTGAGGAAAATTGCTTTAATGTTAGTTTAATGGTGAATGATTTTTGAAAATTTAAAATTGTTGTAAGATGGCTCTAGAAATTTTTGTTATTGGTTTCGTTAGTATCATCATGTGATTACTTTTCTGCTCTGCTCGTCTTGTTTTTCGAAGAGTCAGGCACGCTAATGCTGAGCTGTATTATTCATGTTAACTTGGACCTTTTATAATAGTTCAAAAAATCTAATAAAATATAGTTCCATAAGCATATTTCTCGCAGATAGGTTTCACCGCGTTGAAAAGTTTATCCAAATTGTCAAAGAAAGAAGATTTGAAAGACGTGGCTGAATCTGTATATTATTTATAAATAGTATTTTTCAACTGCCCAAAAAGACCAAAGCTACCTTGAATGTGCTATACAACTGAAGGGAATCTGCAGCTTACACGTGGAATCGAAGGAACCTCGAGCTAATTCCCTTTTTATTATTTTATTTAATGCAAAAAAATATTGTGTGTCCAAAATAGATAAAAAAAATACTACTTCGGTGGATTCTTTAAGCTTAAATTTCGATACTTAGCTCTTTCAACATCTCTTGAATAATTGTCATGGGCATCACGAAAATTTAACCGGTCTTTTTCTATACAACTAAAATGCTTCTTTTCAATTATTTTCTCTATCCTCATGATAAATATTCAAGAATTGTTGCGATTAAAAAAATTTACAAATTAAACTTAACGTATTTACTGAAGAAATATATAATTTATTTTGGTCTAGCAAGTATTTTGTCCTAAAAACTGCAAAAAATACTGAGCTTAACTCGCGTCTTCTTACACCTCACCGTAAGTCAAAATAGCTTAATAATATGATCATATTATTTGCTAAATATATTTTTTATTCTTTGTGAGACTCATTTTTGCACCAAATATATATTTTATCATTGATTTTAATGAATGTAAAATAAATGTAGTGACTTTTGGCTAGCGTTAGTCCCACTACATATTATATTTTTCATATGAATTTTAAAAGCTCCCTCCTACGGTAGAATTGCTATAGGGTAGTATCGGCAGAAATGGTTCAGTGCCAACGGCTTGGACTGGATTTCCTGACTCTGAGCCTGTGCATATAAATTCGCGTTCAAATACCGTTTACATTTTTTGAGGGAGGTTTTTATAAAAGTGTATATATATATAAATATATATATACATATATATACATATATATATATACATATGTATATACATATACATATACATATATATATGTATATACATATACATATATATATGTATATATAGGTATATACATATATATGTATATATAGGTATATACATATATATGTATATACATATATATGTATATATAGGTATATATATATATATATGTATATATATGTATATATGTATATATATATATGGTCGGTCCAAATTTAAATAAAGCATAAGCTAAATAAAACAGTGACAGAGGGAAAGAAAGGCTTATACAAATAAAATATATCATGTACTTCGTTAATTGGCTATAATTAAAAATCAATGGCACTTGAGCATGCATACCCCCTGAATTCCTCCACGTTCTCTTGAGGGTATGCGTACCACAGTTTATAAAACACTACTCTAAACTAATGCTAAATCAGTGCCATAGAATCCCTACTTCATTTTTGTTACCTCCTGAGTTATAACACTTTAATTCGCCGATGGCGAGATGTGGTCGGCCACATGGCTCTGGATTCTGATCAGAGGGTCCGGGGTTCTATCTTTGAACAGCTAGGCTAAGCCTAAGGGAAAAGGTTGAGTTGGCTGGGGGGAAGTTTTTATTCGCAATTTGTTGAGTGAATGTTGATAACTCTACACCAAGTTTATTCTCTTGAGTTAGATAGTTGAAGTCTCTTATAGCATAGTCTGGCATGAGATCGTACAACTCACAATACTAATAATAAAGTAGAATCTCGATTAAGCATTGTAAGGTGGAAGGGTGATAATCTCGGTTAATTCACTTAATTAACCACAATTTTGAATTGTATTAAAAACTCGCCTCTTTTTTATACTTTAATTCTGCTTATTCGTTTGAGTAAAAAAAATATCAGTTTAGAATACCGGATTTAACTAGCACATTTCTAAAACTGCATGTAATTTACTGTATCTTTCGTAACTCTACAGGAGCTTTGTTATAATTTCCGGACTATCCTCATCCTGGGTAAAGCCCACCATGGTTAATCGAGAGTCCACACCGTCTTCCCTTTGACTAAAAAAGAGTCCCGTGGAGTGGTACAGTTAGTTTGTTCGCAGAGTGTGGTGAAGAGTATATTTGGAGATGTGAATGATTGTCCCTTGTGGTTAGATGAAGTGTATGTGTGTGTTTGTTTCATCTCTTACCGGCGGGTGCGGGCGGGGTGTGTGTGTTATTGTGTGGTATAGCCGGAGGTTTCCTGCCGACAGTGGACAGTTTGGATGTGTATCTCTCCTGAGTCACCGGCCTCGGTTGCTCGGCGAGTAATTCTGGAGTGCCGTACCATGTACCAAACAAAACATACTCATCTAGCTTAGACGGGGTTGGGTTCCATGTAGGGTAGAGGTGAGAGTGAGTGTGTGGACATTTTATTACATAAATTTACCTAATAAAATGTAATCTTGTGTTGATATTTTTGTTGACGTCACTCGTAAAGGGGTAAACTTATAGAAATAAAAGTTTCCCCGCAAATGGTTCGTCTTTAGTAGAATTCTGATAGGAAGAAACGTTTAGAAAATATAAGCATTATTTTTTGAGGTCTAGATTGATACTATCTTATTATATTAATAGTGTTATTTGAAGGTATTAATAATACTTATCAAAAGTGACAGCTGCAGAAAACGTGACCTGACGTATGAATACGTGAACATAGATCTAGTGATTCTTATATCTGTCAGATAAGGCTCTTACTATGGACTTTGGATTTTACATTAAGTCACATCCGGTTATTGGATACGTGAACTCAATATTGTCTTTCATTTATGGTTCTATAAATGGTCACAAGCTTGAATATATTCTTAGTTTTATTTATCCTTAACCTCATCGATGGGCACGCAGGCTAAGACAACAACTTAACTTGGTACGGTTTGCCATTCGTTGTGATGTCGGAGTTTGATTCACAAATGATGATCTTTCCTAAATATCTACCCACTCTATTTCCCTCCACACTAATTAGGGTACATTTCTTCTAAATTCTACCTTACTCATCCTTACCCCATCAGTGTAGATATGCGGCTAGCTCGAACGGGTAGTAGGGCACTGCGCATACACATAACTTACCTTTATTAATTTATATGGGTGGAAAATAGATCTTTGTAGACAATCCATTTCGAAACAAAAAACAAACTCAATGCGCCTCACGGCAAGAGGGCACGATTTGTTGCTAGCGAGCCATTATATTATTTGTTTAATTTTAATTCTGAAACGGTTTAAGCGGGCTTAATTTGTTTGATACTATAATCTACCATTTTTACTACCACTTCAATTGCGTCTAAAAGAATTAAGTCTAAGAAATAAAATAATATTGAGAGAATGAACAAAAGAATGTTCAGAATAATACATTAAATTATAATTCAGTCAATTATAAAGTAAAATGTTAAATAAAAAACATAACCTAGCCTAACATAATCTAACTAACCTAACCTAGCCTAACGAGCAAACAGCAGATAAATTTCAAATAGAGATTGAATGTATGTCATATTATTATTATTATTATTATTATTATTATTATTATTACTAAACAATTGAGTATTTATAAAACAGGCATACCAGAACTATATAAAACCGTAAGTGCACAAGCATTTTCCCAGAAGAGCCAATGAATAAGTAACTATCTTACTAAGCCACATGGTGATACTAGGACACATAAAATAACTTATGTTCCATGTATGGTGGGTTGCATCTTGTCCCTCCCACCCACTCTCCTACTGTCACCCCTAATCACCATACACCCCTTATCCTCGCTACAACCAAACATCTCCCTACCTGTCACCCTTCCACCTCCTCATTACACTCCCTCCTCCTCGGTACAACCAGACTTTCCCCGGTTGTCAACCTTCATCAATAGACATGTTAGGACTCGTCATCATTATCTTACTGATAAATACCTTATCTCATTCTATCTTCTGAAAAATGTGGGGAAAACATTATCATGTGCCATTGGAATTTAGAAGAAAACTTGGAATTTTTTTCACACAAAAGGTAAAATCAACATATAACAATTGATAATCCTATATTAGTTTTGATTCAAAAATGTCAACATCCTTCATCACTCATGTTGTTGTTAAGCCTAAGTTATTTCAAAACCAAAGGGTAAATTTCCAGACGATGGTTGGAAATAGCACTCCTGACAATTTTAAAATATAGTTCAGTGCAATACATTCATAAAAAAGTAAAAATTAAGAACTACAATCTTTGCTAACAAGCTCAACACCAGAACCCATTTCACTATAATTAGCAATGCAATTCTCCTTATTTTCACCTTCTCACCGACGCCTGGCCCAACTTTCAACCAAAAACGTTAATTTAATCATCCCCACCCCATCCTCCCTCTTCCTTGCTGTCCAGGAAATTTAGGTTTTCTCATTACTATTCCAGGCAAATGCTGGTACACTCCAACTATCTAAAATATTTTAACTTATAGCTATCAGCCAATTCAACACAACAACCAAACCCAGAATGTAGAATTACCCTTTCCAATGCTATCTCTTTCATCCACCCTTCCCCCACCCCTCTATCCCAACCACCCTTTTATCCCAACCACCCTCAACACCACCACACCCAGAACCAAGAACTGTATCTTATTATATTATATACCCTTCCACCTCACTACCCTTACAAGGTTAAACTCCCGAATCGCATTCCTTCTCCATTGTTGAAAATACTCTGTCAACCGAGAGAGGATATTAGTCCGCCCCAACATAACGTTATAAATATTCATAACGGCTTCAAGGATAACGTTGTAAAGCGCCCTTTTAACCTTGGGATGACCATAAACTTAAGAGTGTGATCATATTAGCTGCGATGTTGACTGCGTAAGTCAAAAACCTTACAATCTTCATAAACATATCATCTGTAAAGATCACCCTTCAATCTTCTATAAACCTAAAAATATTTATGGCTTTGAGGTCTAACACCAAATATGCACATTTTAAATGATGTGGCAGCCCACATTCAACCCTTTAACCATTAATCCTTACTATTAAGGAAGTAATCTAAAACTTTTGATTACCAACAATCCTATCGATACATATATTATAAATAATAATCGTGTTTACCCGTCGTCTTGAAGGAAGAATGGACGAATGTCAAGTATATAAATTTAATAAATATTTAACTATGGTGGGAAACCTTTTCAGACCGACTCACTTGATCTTCAGATCTTCAGATCTTCATGTATACTTTCTATCCATATATACTTTCCACCTCTCATCTTAGAGGACTAAGGACCTAAAACAAATGTATATTATGGATCTAATGTGTAAACCATATGGTATAGAAATAAAAGATGCAGTCTAAAAAATACCTATCTCTCATTAACTATCTTTCACTTTCTTCTCCATGACCAACGGTTTGCCGACGTTCTGACGCTAAACATCTCGGCCTCGTAACGCTGAATTCCCTCTGTGCAAACTTTTATACAAATGGCGCTGAGCAAATGCTAATGGAGAATAGATACACCTACTCGTATACTTTCTAGACGTTAATATCCTTAACTCCCTATCTTAGAGGGCTCATTTCTAATCTTCTTGGGGGATTAGCCACCTCCCTAACACTCACGTACATAACGGATTCTCATTCACTGGTCCTTATTCGCTAAAACTGCACACTTCTCATCTTTGAAGATAAAGTAGATGGATTCACATTCTAACTATGCATGCTTTCCACCACATCTCGGAGAAAGGAGCCATCCCATGCCTTGTAACAGGTTCAGACAAGTTTACGGACCTCCTGATGATGCCATACACAGCGCATGAGGTATGATTGTCTAAATAGACTCTTGAATGCGTTTGAAAATATTCACCACCTCTCTGGATTCCTTTCTTGACAACTTTCACCTTCATCATACTTATTCACCACCTCTCTGGATTCCTTTCTTGACAACTTTCACCTTCATCATACTTGCTAGACATTTAATCATCTGACACTTATCAGAGCTGCGAAACATACATTGAGTTGTTCATATCATGTATCCTACATTATTTATTAATTATTAACACATTATGCTTAAAAGACAATACTTACATTATATTGGGTTGATCAATGTAATGCTTCATACTTTAACAACATTTTAGTATAGCTATACACTATACCTAAACAAGGAAATTAGCTCATTTTTNAGAGAAAGTCTGTGCGGTGCGCCGTACCATTTATTTCTTAAATCTGCGTCCTACTAAGATGTATCCCTAACCATACATAATACTTACATTATAGTTTATGATTGATTAAAGCCATGCCTCATACTTTAACAGCATTTGATCACCATCACTTTTACCACAGCATTTTATGTACATTTCACCATTACTCCCTCTTACATTTGAGAAAATCCCTTTGAAAGTGTTTTTTGTAAAACTACATGATCCTATCTGACATCTCCTTAACGGGTATGATCCCTCCTTACTTTAGGCGCTTCAGTGGTATGTCCTCATCCTCTTTTCTAAGAAACAAGTTTGGGAAAATATTTCTAGAGGCTAATAAGTTTCTCCTCAAATAGTAAAGGTATGTGCTCCATTGCTACATGATTGACAGTATCTTGAGAGATTTAATCTACTCTTATGTTAAAACTGATATATGGAGTTTCAACAAGAGGAAACCGAGGCTTCTTTCCAAACTATAAGCGTTACTCTTGTTTAATCGGTTAGTTACCTTTCATTTCCACGCCTACAGAAATGTGCATAGAGGACCTTAACTATTTCAAGTTTGGCCATGTCAAGTCTATCCGTCTCATAACTAGTCATATCAAGTTTATCTATCACGAGTCTATCTTTCTAAAAACTGTCCATCTCTTGACCGGCCATTTCAAGTCTGACCATCTCAAGTATACCCTCACAAGTCCGTCCATCTCAAATCTGACCCTCACAAGTATGGTTATCTCAAGTATTATCATCTTAAGTCTGACCCTATCAAGTCTGATCATCACAAGTCCGTATTATCATTTGTCTGTACATCTCAAGTCTGTACATCTCAAATCCGTACAGTTCATGTCTGTGCATCTAAAATCTGTACATTTCATGTATGTACATTTCAAGTCTGTACATATCAAGTATTTCCAACTCAGGTCCTGCCATCTTAAGTATGATTATTTAAGTTTGATTAAATTCTAGTCTGACTCTCTCAAGTCGGATAATCTCAAATCTAACATCCACAGGTATAACTTATAAGATACTAACCCAGGGTAAACGAGTCATAACTTGGTTGATTTTACTATCGTTAAACTTATAAGATGTCACTTTAGTGAGAAAGAGAATGCATTGTTCTAGCTAAAAATGGCTGTAATCATACGTCATACCTTTATTGATTCCATAATGGTGAAACCTTTGATATATCAAACAAGCTAGAAAGATTATATATAATCATAGTTCAATGACTAGAACCATTCGTCATACCACGATTAATTTCACGACTGTGAAATCTATAGGATCTCAACTAAAGGAAGCATCTTCGTGGATCAAACTATCAATTATTCAATGAACGAGTCATATCATCACCATCAACGGTGAAGAGGGTAGAATAATAGTTTTAACTGTTAATGATTGAGAATATTAGTCATGTAATAATTGATTTTATCATGGTGAAACTTATACGATATTGATTTAGTGGGAAAGGCGGTACCTCATCACAGTTCTAATTAACAATGACCGTAACCATTTATCATATCTTGGTTGATTTTACCATGGTAAAACTTATAAGATATTAACTTGGTGGTTCCACGATAAAGATTCACGTTAGTATTAATCAGCTTTAAAACAACAAAACACTCTAAGTCATCACATGGTTGAATAACTTAAGGAACGTTACTCTAGCTAGAAGAGTTCATCTTTGATTCGTCATATATAATACGGAGAAAATTTTTCTTAAAGCATTTATTCCTTTTAATTTTTTTAAAATAAGTTGTCTCATGATTGAATTGGTCAAGGTACGTTTATCTAACATGAATGGTTCAGCTATGGTTCCTAAAATGATGGAGCTCTTGCTTAAACCATTTATTCATATTTAAATATATTTTTTATAATTTGTTCCCATGGTGGAATCAGTAAAGGTATGTTTCTCTAGCATGAAGGGTTAAGTGATGACACTTAACATGGTAGGACTTTTGCTTGAATAATGTATTTATTTAAAAAATACTTATAGTTCATATCTTGGTGGATTAGGTTATGATGAAACCTCAAGCAAGTGTCGATGCAGAATGAATACACCATCTATAATTTTTCTAGCCCTAGAACCATCTCTTAGAGGGGTCATGCCCAATTTTCTCGGGCACCTAGCCAACACTTTAACACTCGAAAACATACCCCTAAATTCTCATCATCTCGCTCTTAATCTCTAATACCATACATTTCTAAACCTTGAAGATAATAAACATATATTTAATTATGAATACAGTCTACCACATCTCAGAGAAAGGAGCGATATCATGCATATATACCGGACCAGACAGCTATACTGACCTTTTGTTGAGGTCATTCACACTGCATGGGGTAGGCTCGTTTCAGCCAGAACCTTATTAGACTTTGAAAATGTTCACTTGCTCTCTATATTCCCCCTGTTTCATGTGTTCAAGCCTATCATTTTTAATGTGACGGAATTCAATGTATTGCACGCCTTAGCCTTAGGGAATTCAAACATAGGAGTGTAATGTCATTAGAGTTGCAGTGCAAGGAGTAATGAATATATATATTTTTCAAGTCCATCCCTCTAAAGTCTGGTAATCTCATGTTCACCCATCTCTAGTTCAACTATCTCAAGTCTGAGCCATATTAAGTATGATAATCCCATGTCTGGCCATCTAGAGTCCAACCATCTCAAGTCTGGCCATTTCACGTATGCCCATCACAAGTCTGATCCCCACAAGTCTGGTGTAAACCATAAGCTATTAACTCAGGGTAAACAAGGAACTATTCAAGTTGAGAACTATATCCTGTTTTGGTGAAACCTATAAGATATCAACCTAGTGGGAAATAGAATAAAATTTCATGGTTCTAACTATTAATGATTGCAACCATTTGCCATACATTGATTTAGCCCATAATTATGAAACCTATAAGAGTGGAGAAGAGGACGCATAATCAAAATTCTAAGTACAACCATTCATCTTACCTTGGTTCATTTAACTATGGTGAAACTTATAGAATATCAAATTGGTTGAGTAAATCAAACTATCATAGACTTGAGGTAAGAGATATATCACCATCATCAATGGAGAGGCGGTTAAAAAACAGCTACAACTATTAATGACCGCGAGCATAAGTCATACCATGATTGATTTTTACCATGGTGAACCTTATACATTATTAACTTAGTGAGAAAGAAGATACTCTAACTATCAATGACCAATATTGATCTGGCGATACGATTCTTTAGAGATGAATATTGTTTACAATTTACTGTTCAAATTTTCTTTATTAAATACCTATCCTAGTTACAACCAAAGTCAAACTTAAATACTAAATCATATTAATTATTTTAAACTGAGAAGTATTAAACATTGGACTTGTTAGATATATTCAGGTAAATTATACCTAACCATATAACTTATTTTAATTAAAATGGGCCGTAATGAACATTGAACTTGGTAGCTGTTTTACATAAACAATAAATTATACTAAATAATTTTAAGATTAGAAGTAATAAATAGCTGTAGAAAGCAAATAAAAATACTTATACCTAATGATGATCTTAATGCTAGACAGTATGAAAATCTATTCGTGTTTTCTTTTCTCACTTAACAAATTGGTTCCAAGTCTCTTCAAGATTGAGAGCGAAAGAGGGGTCTATTATACCTAATGAGATACTTTGAACGAATTGGTTGATCGGTTACATCTTTTGCACGCTTCATTCTAAGCTGGACATTCCTTACATCAGAATGAGATAGTTTCGATCATTGAAGAATTAGGAGAGGCTGTCATTTATTCCATACCTATTAATCTAATAATCATGTTTGTTAAGGAAGAGATCGCACGTGAGCTTCATTGACCTGTTCAACCACGTTTTGCACGTGATACATTATTCAAGATTGAACAAAGGGTACAAGTCTATTCTTACTGTAATCTATGTTTATTCTAAACGTTCTTGAGCTGTACCAGTAAGACTAAAACTAGAAAGGACGTTATCATGACCATGTTGCACGTCTTTCTTCTAGTGATTTCAAATAGTTTCCCCACAGTTTGTCACCTCCAGACAAATAACGGATCAGAGTTTTATAATGTCAACTTTAAGGCTCTTATGAAAAATAAAAGGATTAACCATTATTCTGCATACAACAGTGTTAAAGCTAACGTCGTAGAACGATTTAATAGAACTCTAAATAATAAGATGAAGACAAGATTCTTCTCTAAAGGATTGTCTCACTGGATCAACTTCTCGATTCAATACTAGATGAATATAATCGTACGATTCACTCAACTATCAACATGAGACCTATTGACGTCAAGGATAATATTCTTTTCTAAATAGTTTATGACCGTTCAAAAATGGTCAACCCAGCAACGACTCATTTCAAAGTTGATACTATCGTTCGCATAAGCAAGCATAAGGATGTTTTAGCTAAGGGATATACGGTGAAACTGGTCTACAGAATTGTTCCAGATACGTAAGGTTGTTGAGACAAATACTAGAAATTTCTTGCTTGAAGATATGAAGAAAAAACCTATCCTGGGAGGCTTCTACACTCAGGAGTTGAAGAAATCATTGCATCAAAACGTTTAACTTGTTGAAAAAGTCTTGATATGAAAAGGAAATAAGGCTTTTGCTAATTGTCTTGGATTCGACTCTGCCCATAATTTATGGATCGATGTAGCTAATATCGTATAATTTTACTTACTTTTATTGTTGTTAATCTATCCTTCATTTAAATTTGTCATTAGTCGATTCTTCCTCTAAACCTTTAATGCAAATAAGTAGGTAGATTCTACACCAGTATTTTCTTAATGAATGTGTCAGATAATTTAACATTACAGACTCTAGATATAGAAAAAAGCTTTCGTCATAAGCTGTATAAGATGAGAGAGAGGAAAGGGGAAAGCTGGTAAAGGAGTACCATATTGACAGGTTCCGACAGGAAAGAAGAAATATAACAATGGGCATCACGTATAGAATGGCGTCATGGCAGACATATCTTGTTGAAGGCCGTCAGCTTGGCGACATATCTCATCAGGAGGAGGAAGGAGAGAAGGATGTCGAGGTTTGAAAGCTAGGGGGAATCTGGTTATAGTGAGGATGCTTATAAGGGTTGACAGGTTATGTGACAGCTGAGGTGAGTGTTTGAAGTGGTAGGAGGGTGGGGGTAAGGGTGACAGCTGGGAGGTCGTTATGTGGGAGAAGGCAAGATGCAACCCACCATGCATCGCAAATGAGGTCTTCTATGTGTCCTAGTATCACCTTGTCTCTTAGTCGGAGAGCTCCTTATCCATTGGATTTTATGGGGAAATGTAGGTCCACTTAAGGTTTTTCTATGTGTCTTGGTATGCTTGTTTTATAAATACTCGACTGATTTTTATAATCCTAGCTATTAAGTTATATTAGTGAGACGTGGCTTCACGCAGTTCGGTACCTTCCTTACACTCCTAATGATCTTAAAACAACCCGATTTGGTGGCAGCATGGTCTAAGGCGTTATAATTGCAATAGACTAGACTGCCAAAGCTAGAAAGATCGGGGCTAAATCCTGGTTGGGTATTTTGAGGGGGGTTTTTCCTAAATAGTTTTCCACTAAATCTTCACGCAAATGTGGGTACACTTTTTAATTCAACCCTCCCAATCCCTAACACAGTAGTGTAATTAATACATATACATATAACCCGAATAGGTAGTAAGACGCTGTGCTAAAAAAATTAATCATTAAAATATTTCCTGGACGCAATTCGATATACCTGGCTCTAGAATTAAGCTAGTTTGTAAGTTGTGTGCTGATATTATCAGTATCTTCAGAGAGTGCACGTCAAATACCCCAGATAATAATAATAATAATAATGATAATAATAAATATCTATGGAATACTAGAGTTTGTCGTCACGTATAGAGGCACAAGTGAATAGAAGCTCACATTTTCGACCGCAGGAACTGAATAGTCTTTATGGCGTTGAGTGCCAGAAAAAATATATTATCGAATCACATTAGAAGTGCAGCTGTTGACAAAAGCTTCCAAGCTGCGTGTGTTGTTTGGTTTATTTCCATATTAACTACTATACAAGTACATTGAATGTTCAAAACATTATGTGCAGCATACACTTTGCATGTGTCTACTCCTGTCAGGTCCGGCGAGGCCCATATATTGTACTGGCGTGTCAAGGGAACGCCGTCCTACCCCAACCAGTCGTGTATTTACAGAGCCACCACATTCTTCTAACAGAGGTGGCGTCACGTGGAGTGTTGCCAGGGTAGGCAGCGTTAGTTTAAACTTTACCTATGAATTGTTATCAACACTCATTGACCAACGCAAATACATTCCCATAAAAGGTATGTTGAGCAAAGCTTATGTAGAATTTGTCAAAAGGTGACCGAGTGAAGTAGAAAATTTCACATTCACAGTTTAAATATGCTCTACCTACCCTGAATACATTCTATGACGAAACACCATAGCCCCCTCAAAAAGGATGACCAACATGATAATAAAACGCTTTATACTGTCTTTAGCAAAATATCAACACAAGTCAAATTAAAAACAAAATAAAATTAATGAGAAAATCAAACTTTTAGCGTTTTGGGCACAAGTTAATGTTTATTTTGTGGAAAGGTATTGTTTTAATATATCATGTATATATTCTATACATGCTCTCAGTATGTAATCCACTGGCTCTTTAAATCTCACCTTTTTAGGTGAAAATGTTTTTGTTAGTTATTATCTGTAAGAATTCCACCACATACATATATGATGCAACATCAACACATGAATAAGAACAAGAATATACTCGTAAAATCCTGATTATCATTCAAAATTATTCTTTAACAGAGTAGTGGGGCTTATATTATTTATTTATGTTCTTTGGTAGATTGTTGTTCTTTTTTACAACATATTTATGTAACAACATATATTAGTTCATTTATATTATCTTATATACTGTACGTGCTTAGGTAAAGATAGCATTGGTTATGGATTGCGTTTGTTTGAACACTCATTTTATGGAAAAGGTAATATTTTGTATCAAATATTTAATTTATTAATTACCATGATTGGTTTGTGATTGCCATATTTCATAACTATCAAAAAGTAGGCAGCTGGATGTTGAAACTTCTAATTTGATATAATTTTGGTGCTGGTTAGCCATGAAAAGAACTGGTGAAACTGCTGGTTCATGCTAACATTGATTTTTCACAAGCTCTGTTGATGTCCTAAAAAATATCGTCCCAACAAGAATGTATTTCTATTTTTAATCTACATCAAAAGGTTGAATAAATATTTATTATAAATTTTTAAATCATAAATTGTTCGTAAGTTTTATAGTATTTTTTTATGTATCAGGTGAGATTAGTATTTGAGTTTTGAAACAAAAAATGTTTTATATTTATATATAAATATAAACAAAAAATGTTTTATATTTATATATAAATATAATATTTTGATAAATCTTTGATAGTTTCAGAAACTAAGGATACACAAAATTGTGTTGCTTCTACAAATATATTGATAAGAAAACCTTCTGGAAATGATCAGATAGAACATTTCATGAAATAATTTACGGTGAAAAATAGTATTGAACACTATTGGCATAGTGTTATTTAGTTTAGATAAAAATGACTTAAAATTAAATAAAATATGTTATCGAGAAGAAGAAAATAACCGGTATTTTGTACCAAACATAAAACAAAGTCGGTGCCTGTAACTGCCTGGTATCCCTTGACATGTCGCAGAAGTTTTGTCGAGAGTACAACAAAAAAAATTCATCTTATTTATACTGCAGTTGGTTCGATGCTGTCTGACCCGGGAGGGTTGGTTGAAATCAAGGTCATTGAACTAATTGTATATTGAACTTGTGTTGCCTAAATTATAGGAATATGGGCAGCGATAATTTAGATTAGAATTGAAAGCCTACAAAATTAGTTTGCCATATTTGAACTAACTGTTGTTTAGTACTGTATTATAAGTTACATAATTATTGTATCGCAGTGGTGGTTCGCGGTTTGTTGCCAGAGCAAGTTAGGCTTTGTTAGGAATATACTAGTAAATTGTTACCTGACATTTTGAATCAAACTCATACACACATTCGTTCTCTACAATATTGAATAGTGAATGGAGGGAGGGACAGAGGAGGAACAATTTACCTGTACAGTCCCATCAATCCTGGTTTTCTTGGCAACAACACACAAACTGATATTGTCAACAGGGAGATGAATACTTACGTTTGTTCATTACTTATAAACTGATTCATGCTAATTAAGGTACACTTAATATTTAGTTACTATAAATTAATATACAATAATTTAAAAAGTAGATTCAATTTACTAAAGTAGATATAAAATTAGAACCTTTATGAGAAACAAGGTAATGTTAATAGTGTGTATCCATGTAATGTATTGATCCAAATAAATCAGATGATAGCTAAACAGCTCATATTTTGATAGAGTTGTGTTAATGCTGGTTACGTTTTTTTCACACCAGAAATAGCCACTTGTTAAAGTGATATTTTGTTAACCTGAACATAGTCTGTTTTATTTAGTACTATGCTTGAAAACCAGGAAATATTTTTTCTTTGAGTGGTAAAATAAGTTATTCCCGGCATTTAAATAGCCTCTCAATTTTTTTAAGTGAAATTGGCAGTAAAATAATTATTTTGTGCAACACTGCTAACATTTAAAAAATAGTTGATGGTTCGTTGAATGCAAGCCCAACCTATGCCTATTCATCAAGAGTCAATATAGATATATACTCGTAATTTGTATTTTCTTTATAGATAATGTGATGTCTACACGTTAATAGTCTTCTTTTATATTCCAAGGAAAAAATACTTGATAGTTTGTCTATGTACTACTTAATACGATATGGCTACAGCAATATATTTCTACGTCTAGCTATTTTAATGCTAAAGTAAGTCCTACTAAAAAAAACTACAAACAAAACTTAAAATCCCAAAGTTACGTTATTTATTCTACTTGTAAAACAAACATTATAGCTTTACGTAGATATCTTTAACGCAATATCTTAATTCAATCACTTCTTTATGGGGGAAACAGCGTTGCAGCCACACATTGAAAGCAAACATTTATAATTTTAAAAACATAAATTAATATAAAACATCAATATAAGAGAATCTGGAATATTATTTTAATTTATTTTATGACAAAACATTCTATACTGCCATATAAAATAATATATCAGAAAAAACGTAGTAGGCTATGTTTGAAATAAAACTGTCATCTCAAAATGATCATTCTTTTTACAAAATAAATACTTACAAAACTCACTTACAAAAAACAAAATATTTAGTCACTCTAACTACGATAAGTTAGCCCAAAAATCTAATAAATATTTGTCTACTTAAAATCACATAAACATAATATTTTTAAAGTATTATATCTAATATTTTATCATGTAAGAAATATGTTATATTTTTACTAGGAGAATTGTGAAATGTAATATTCGTGGTAGTGGGAATAATCAAATTAATACAAAGAATAAATAAAACCACTGATAATAATTATGCCTAATTAAACAATATTTATTATTTTATCACATTATTCCATAAAACTTGTATATCCTTTATCATAGTTTTATATGAACACACTATTAATATGACAGTTAAAATTAGTTTATATTCAAATTAATATGTATGTCTACTTAAAATGAAACAGATCCGTTGAGTTTTTAAATTAAATATTTAATTACGCTCTTCAAAATAATATTTGGAGGGAAATCAAGCAAATTTGCCCAACGCACGCTACGTAATGGATATAGTTGATCCATGGTAAATTGAACTTTCTCTGACATTTAAAAAAATCCTTAAGGTTTAACAGCTAGGTTATTTAACATTTTAATATCTTGGATAAGAATGAACAGGGAAGTTAAAGGAAATGCACCATCATTAGCATGGATGGGAACAACACAATAATAAATCACATGTGCACTAAAGTGCAACTAGCCAAGATTCGAACCTTGAACTCCCCATCACCAGAGGTATAATTTTTAAAAGCCTATTTGATAACTAATGAGAAATTTTTCGAAGACCAAAAACATAATTGAAAAATAGTTTTGTACTTAGGCCTAGATAATGTTTACTAAATTTATTTGTGAGGTTAATTAATATGGCACTGTGTTTAATATTTTTTCATCTGTACAAAAGGTCAAAGTTACTTTGAACCAACTATAGCCATACAATTGTAATAATAACATTTTGCCTCTTAAATTATATTAAAAATACTAATATTACCTTTTATTAGGTGTTTACTTTAGTATATTACCAGATTCTCCCAGTCGTTAAGGAAAACCAGAATGCTAAATATCACGTCTAACATTCACAATGTAACCCATCTTACCCGCAGGACGGCTGTTGGAATTATTCTGCGGTTTCGGGTTTGTGACTCCGAATGTTGTTAATCTGGCAGAACGAGGTCCATTTGGTTCCCCTAGCACTAATAAGATTCAACATTTGTTACAAAAACCTTAATCTAATTTGCCTTCAAAAGAACACTTCAAAAAGTTCCAAAGCTAAAAATTAATACAAAAGTTTGCACTAACTTAATTTAGTGTTTCGTAATTTTTTGGATCATTAAATAAACTCTTTATAATGAATTTTAATATTTGATATCCAAATAAACCTTAAAGATTATAAATGTTATATGTCTATATTTGTAAACGAGGTTTTTGAAACAATTTCATTATTTTAAAACAACACAAGACAAACAAAGAATATTTTTCCTTTAATTTTGCTACTTATAATTTATTTTTAAAACAAAATATTAACAAGAAATTAAAATAAAACTTTGAAACTACATTATGCTTGGTTAAAAGAATATTAGGATTATTTTGAAATAATAAACTAAAATTGGTTCTATACATAAACCAAATTCTTAACTTTGCTACGTGCAGTTTTATGATGCCTTTAATATATTCTTAATTGTATAGCGTTGCTTTATTCCGTCTAAATAAATTAATTTTAAAAACACAACTAACAAATAAATTGCTAAATTAATTAACAATTTTTAAAGAACAAGATCTACGTTTTAAATTCTCCAATTAGTAATCTGCTAACCTATTTGACTTTTATTATTTATTATTGCTAGCTTATAATTTCACGATTTTTTGGTTAATTTAACGATTTTTTGTATACATATTTATGAAATTTACTAAAGTTATGTAAAGCTATGTTAGCTAAGTTATGTTAGCTAAATTTTTATTCTAATTACATTTAACATAAATTTGTGTTGCTAAGCTATTATTTGCTATATTAGAAATTTAAATATTTCCCTTCATCCATGTAGAAAGGATTAACTTTATGGTGAGATTAAATTTGCGAAAAATCACTAACAACATAGTTAAACATAGCTGAATATCAACAAAAAGCTATTCTTTCATTTTTAAAATTATGTATGTAGTTAAACACATATATAGATACAGTTTAATTAAATCTACAACTAATGCCAATATAATTAATTTTCATACGTGCAAGGCTTTTTGTTTTTCCTATACCTATAAATTAGCATAATTTGTAGACTAAGCTTGTTAAACTACGGTGTAATTGGTGCATTTAGTCATTGGCTTTGTTTTAAAGAGCCTTTTATTATTCACAATGAATTAGTGCAGGTTGAATATTACATTTTACTTTCTCAAAATACTGTGTAATAATTCATGCACACAGAACTGCTACACTCATTATAGTCAACAAATATTTAGTGTAGTAATTTATAAAACAAAACAAAAGTTACATAGTTATTTACATAAGAAAGAAGTAGGTAGCAGCAAAATCTACAGAAAGATATAGACTTAGTTGCATATTAGGCCTATTTCATAAATATCACTATGCACAATTAAGTTGCATACATTGTGTTAGCAGACACATATCTAAAATAAGAAATAAGAACAATTTTATAAGTATTATTGTAAATTGAATAAGCATGGTTTTAGCGAAAACCAAATAGACATATTTACACACAAATAACATTGACGGCATTGAAGTTTTTCAACTAGGCACAAATACATATAGTTTTTGTAAAAAAAATTAGAAATGTATTTAAATGCAGCCCACTATTGAATAATTCTATGCACAAATTCTTAATCAATAACTTAATAAACATTTCCAAATTAAATAGTTATTTAAAAACTTTCTCTACACGTGTGTAGTTTAAATAAATTTAGGTAATAAACATAACGTAGGAAGGTTGTGGCAATTTATGCTTATAAAAATCGATAAACAATACAAATTCCTAAATGGAATACAGCTTAACTCCATGACGTAAATAAACAAGTTATACACTATACATTTTTAGGGGAGTTATTGTTAGATATGGTAAAATAAATAAATTTCATTAGTTTGGTTTTTAACTTAAAAAAATAGTACATATTTTTATAAATGATTGAATATAATTACAATAATTTTGTTTCAAAGATAGTTAATAAAAGCTTATTTCCCAGTAAGAAATATTTATTTTATCGACTACTGTGAATTAAGTCATTAAGTCACTAAGTATTAAAATAAAAATAAAATCTTGCTTTTTCGAAAGCTCACAGTATAACGCTCAGTATTTTCTTGTGAACGAAAACAATTAAAAAAATTAAATTTAACCTAATTTAAAATTGGATTCAAGAAAACATTTTAAACAAGCTTTTCTAACCATAACTAGTTTATAATTTTACGTTATATTTGATTAAGTTGAAAGATGATTGCAGACCAACTCAGAAATTAGACGTTGAACTTTTACGACTATAAGCGATAGCACAAGGGAAAAGTGTGACACTGCCTGGTGAAACTAGAACCGCCTTGTCCCCCACCCTCCCTCATCTTTCTAAACACAAAGTAACTAAAAACTAACATAATTGAAAATAATCTGTATCTTCACTATTTTATGTTAACTTATTTTAATCGGTTTTCATAATGTGGTTGGGAGCAAACATTTTATTTCCTAAAGAAATATATATTGCAGCGAGCATTTGAACATGTTTTTATGAATATTAAAAATAATGTGAATAATAGTCTAAATGTCTTTAAACTAGCACATTATAATATTAAGAGAAACAAAAATGTTTCATTAATTATTTTACTCAACACCTTGGTTATTAACGTTTTAATTTAATTAGTAGGGATAAGAAGGGTTGTTTTATAGGAAAGAAAACTCACACTAGCGCGGAGAAGGGGTTGTAAGAACATAATGATAAATAGCATTTGTAAAACCACCCTCAATACGCCCAGCCGAGATTCGAACCTATACTTATGCGTCACCAGCAAGCCACTCTATCGAGATACTAATACCTTAAAAATGTGGCCACCAATACGAGTATAAATTAGAATACTAAAACATTAGACCAGTACAATTGGGTAAATTAGTTAATTCAATCAAGACACGTCACGCGTTTGTCTCAGGGGACTACGCCCCTAACTTTTGACAAAACATGCATTCCTTGATGATGGTCAGAGAGCCACAGTTTTTAAATTATTGTTTTAAAAGTAGTTTTATTCAAGAAACATTACTAGCAACCGGAAACCCTCTTATTGTTACTTCAAAATAACTCACGCCTTCCCTGCTTTCACGCCATGTGAAAAATAATGAAACTTGAGCCCTTTCGAGAGTTTTGACCCCCAAAGTCTACTAGGGAGGGTTGGTTAACTTCAGAAGGTAAGAGCCTAGACTCTCTCAACTATCGCCACGGCTATCAAATTTTTAAAAACACTTTTTTTTATCCACCAATTTGTTTAAAAACTTGATTTACGAGTCAAATATTTTGATTTTCAATTCCTAAAATATATTCAAGTTAACAACTTATTGACCCAACAAAAATGAACACTTGAATGACTTTTTTTTGGAAGGGGGGGGGGGGGTTGACCTATTTTCGGAAAATCACTTCGGTCTTATTCGAACAGAGCTATTTTACGCTGAAGAACAAAAGTTATCAAACACTACAAAATAAAGAAACATTAGTATTACTAGCAGTAACATAACATTGATTTGGTTTTATTTGTAAAGAATAAAAGGAAATTTGAATTTTGAATGTAATTTTGAATATTTCATATTAATCAAACAAGTCTGCACCCATTAAAATAAAGTTAACAAATATTTCTCCTAATACGTTGTGCCTTTTATTGTATGGCCTGTACAAAAGTATCTTTAGTTAGTTAATTTTGCTAAAAAAAATGAGTTCAACATTTTGCATAGATATGCTAGCAATATTTATTTTATGTTTTAGTTAACAAGAAGATACGAAAGAAAAGTTGAATAAACAATAAAATAGGTGTATAATTTTTTGTTTTATCAACACACTCGTCCAGGTTAAACATATCTTAACCACACTAATGTTAAAGGGGGAATTTAAGAGAAAGTGTACTCGCATTTTCGTGGAAGAAGAATGTGGTATTATTCAGGAAAATAAATAAATCGATACATCTGGCTAGGATTCAAACCTCAACCTACATGTACAGACTAGACTAGCCTGACATTCAGTCCACGCGTCCACCTAAATGAGTAATATTGAAATAAACTAGTAATGAAACGTGCTAGGCGAATAAATCTGATATGACAATCCGGTTTTCCACCAACGAGTGGCTTCAAATGAATTATTTTCCCTCAAATTATGGGCTTTCAACCCTCATGTAGGCTACTTACTTAACATAACATTAACCCCCTCCATCCTGCCTCCATAGGTTAGTTGATTTAGCGTTTAATCTAAGCTATGCAAGCTGAGAAGGGCGAATTTTAAGGAAATACATAAGGATTTCCCTGTAAAATAAATGTGTTGGATTCATTAGAGGGAAATTCTACTTCAGTGGTTGGATGATATAGTATGTAACTTTCACAACAAACTGGCAGCCGATGATAGCGAGATCTGGGTTAGAATACTGGTGGGGTTAATTGAAGTTAGTGTGTTGTGAATATTTTCTCACTATTTTTCCACGCAAATGTTGGTACACTTACTCTGAATTCTACCGCTATCATCCCTTACTCCAGTAGAGTAATTAATATATAATATGCCTATAGCTTGAACGAGTAGTGAAACGTGGTGACAAAAAATTGAAAAATAACATACACAGGACTCGAGTATGACCTCTCGTATCAAAAACAAGCCCACTAACACATGTCTAACCATACTGGTGTCATTCAACTAAGGCTACTACTCGCTTCAGTGGCTGCATGGTCTAAGGTGCTATCATCACAGTAGACTATAATGCAGATGACTGGGAGAGCAAGGTTCGAATCTCGATCGAATGTATTGAGGGTGATTTTCTCCTTCTCCATTTATGTAAATACGGGTACACTTCATCTAAATATAACTTTCATCATCCCTAAAACAATTAGAGTAATTAGTACATAAGCGTATAAACCGAAGGGGTAGTAAGACGCAGTGCTAAGAAACAATCATGGCTGCTGATAGCAGTTATTAGCACTGGAGTAGACGTGAAAATAGCCCGACCAAACTAGAGCCAAAGATATTTTTATTCGTGGCCGGCCGCTAGATCTGTTCCCGTACGTAATATTCTGTCGTCAGGGGGGGGGGCGGTTCACTCACCTTGCGGTGGAGGTGGGGTCTGGGTCCTATTCAGCTGAACGTTCTGAACGTTGGTTCCAAACGTGGTCCCGAAGGTGAGTCTGGCAGTGTGAGAGCTGCTGGACGCCACCAGCTGTACCACCAGGAGTACCAGCACGCACAATGGTGTCGACGCCACCACCCCGCAAGACCGCGCCTCCCCGGTGGAGTCGCTCTTCACCGTCGCTCCCATGCTCCAGTACAGCGGTATCTTCGTGAGGGTGTTTGTGGGGGTACTAGATGGGACTGAGGATCACAAATGAGTGGCACAACGTCGGCCCGCTTGGCCTCGCCAGGTCAAATCACTGCGCTAGGTAGGGGTACGATTTGAGGGAGGGGATGGAGAACTGGAGGAGAAATGTACAATAGATTTTATTTTAAGTTATTAAAGTGACATGTTGCCCTGCTACTGCGCGTGCTCTACTTGAGGAGAGTAAGAATTCTTTTAGAACCAACTTTGTGGAAGAATTATCTATATCCATCGTGGAGTTACATAATGGGCATCTAACGGAAAGTAGAGTTAAATAGTAAACAGCAAAATGTTGATAAGAATTTTCCTAGCATCTTTCTATGTGTTCACCACTTCTGGACTATCCGCTTATTTTCACTAATGGGGTAGTAATGAAGAAGATAGAACTTAGAGGAAACGTAAGTGCATTTTCATAGAGTGCGAGTGAAAAATCTTTAAGGGAAAACCACCTTTTCTATACACGGTCAGAGGATTCAAGCTCCGACAAACTAAACCAGATGAGACTGACAGCTCAGTACACATTCCTATGTTAGTGGGTTTGTTAAAAAGTCACTAGCTTCATTATGATGTAGTCATACGCCAAGTCATGTGTTCTGTGGCTTGCCATTGTTGGCGAACCTGAAAATGGGATGGAAGGGGACGCGAGAAAAGGTCAGTATTTTTGTAATTTGTATGGCTAAACATTTTCTTTGATAAAATAAATAAAATATTGCTCCAGTACAAACATAAAGTTTAATTTTCTTCACATGTTGATATCAACAGTTCCTTAATATCCTTCACTAGCAAAGGGAGATCAGACGACAAACTTTTTAAATGAAGACAAAAGTTGTCATTAAATTCCAGGACACTCTTTACAAATATTCAACACTGTTTTGAGGTCACTATTTAAATTAAATTAAATTATATGTTTGTATTAGAGCAATATTTTATTTATTTTGACCAAAAAAGTTTTGCCATAAAAACTGCAAAAATACCTTTCCTTGCAACCCGTACATCTCACCTTAATTTGTTTGTTAAATGCTCTAATAGTATCTTCTAAAAGGCGATCAATCCAAATAGTGTAACAGGGTAGTGGTAAAGGTTCTGCATTGTTTCTTACAAGTACAAATCGAAAAAAAGTTTTTTAGTCAGTGTGAACAATGAATTAACTATTGTATGATACCTATTTTATTTTTTAACTATTTTATGTACGTTAGGCATATTATTCCTACGATATTGTCCCAGTACTTACAGTCAAAAACTTAAATTCTATTGAACGTTTTATGTTAACTTTTGAGAACCGAAATATATTGGAAATCTTTGGAAACTATTTGAGCAGGGACAGCAGTAGAAGGACGATACAAAATATACATTGAGTATGTCCGAGGACATACATTGTACAAGGTTTGGTTCACAACCACCAATTAGTTCAAAATGTACCAAGCACACAACCATATATGAAGCCAGACTCTGTTGTCATATCAAATGACCACAATCTCATATAAGGCCAGAAAAGGCATCTTATAAAACACAATCATAGTTTTTGCAACCTAAATTGATAGTATTGTACTATTTTATTAGTAATATTTGATAGATTCTGATGATACCTATCAAAAGTTACAGTTTCAGATCACTTGACTTAACGTATGCATACGTGAAAGTAAACCTAGTAGCTTTTCTAGCTGTCATGTAAGAATTTTCTTATGAAAATCAGATTGTAACTTATAATCACGATAGTATGGATAAAAATTACGTATAGAAATCAATATTTGATCAGAGTTATGATTCAATATTGACTAATAAAGATTATTAAAACTTTTCTTGAGCGTAGATATTTTATTTTAACGGGGAAAATTCAATTACGGTTTTGATTCCAAAAAGCTTATGAAATCAGATGGTGCAACTTGTTTGGTAAAGTTGATAATACATCTTTTCTTAAACAAGTTGAGAGTGTATATCAAAAGTCAAGCTGAACAATTTGAAATGAATTTCACCCCTTTGAGCTCATGAAGTGATAAAGGATCATCCAATGAGATGGATCACGTGGCAGATAAACTATTTTCCTTGCAGACGGTCAGTTGATATTTCATTCTTAAGATGGGGTGCTAGTGAACGTGAGTTTAGGGCAGTATTTTCGAAGTTTTTATAGCATAAACATTTATTTGGCCAAAAAAAATCAAATATTTCTTCTATAGAAACATAGAGTTTAGTTTTTCTCACATGATGATCTCAACAGTTCTTTAATATCTGTCAAGGGTGTCCTGGAATTTAGTGACAACTTTTTCTCTGCATTTAAAAAGTTTGTCACCAAATGCCGCTATGCTCATGAGAGATATTCAAGAACTCTTGAGATTAGCATGTGCGGAAAACTAAACTCTATGTTTCTATAGAAGAAATATTTGATTTATTTTTGCCAAAAAATGTTTATGCTATAAAAACTGCAAAATTAATGCACTAAACTGGCGCTCACTAGCACCCCACCTTAACCTAGCACGCATGCGCTGTAGCCCGGTCATTTCACGGCACATGTTCTGAGATTATCTAATCCCCTCGCCGCAATAATCTTAAACAAGAGGACATGAACCATTTTTAAACCCTACTTGAAACTGACCAAAGAAAAGCTTTCTCCCCTCGTGTCAAGACGGCCGGCCATGTTGGAAATGATAAGGCCGTAGCCGCTACCTCAACGTCCGTTATGAGAACCTCGCATGCAATCAATGACGTCACGCGGCGGTGTTCCAATCAGGGGCGAGTTTAGCAACTTCTTGGCGTCGTACGTGTGCATGCGTCTAATAGGCCCTCCCTCCCTCTTTCTCGTCTTTTTCCTTCTTGTTAGTTCGTTTTGTTTTTGTATCCACTACCTGCAGTGCAACATGTTTGGGAAAATGAGGGGAAAAGGTTTTTGGATAATCAATTGTTTTCCTAACCGCATCGGTGAACACACGGATTAAATGCCAGGCTATTCTATTCAGATCTTTTTTTCTTTGACTGTATGTTCGGGGTTTGAATCTCAGCTGGATGTATTGAAGGTAATTAAAAAAAAATAGTTTCACTACTTAGGGGGAAACTCACATCAGTGGTTGAACGTTCAAAACAACACTCTAGTAATATAATGAGATGCTGGTGACTGAAAGATCAAGGTTTAAATCCCAGCATTTTTTCTAAACATTTTCCCACTGTTGTTCAAAGCAAAGGTGTTTACATTTGATTTAAATTATACCTCCCTCATATATATCCCACTATCGTACTTATATGCATGTAGCCCGGACGAGAAGTAAGAGGTGGAGTAATAAAAAAAACAATGTTTTCCTTATGATGTCACTACTTATATGTTGTACAATAGTACAAAGAACATTGAAAGAGCAAAAGAAGGCTAACCCTCATATCAAAAGCGCACAAATGTATGGATCAAAAGTGCACCCAGACGTTGTATCAAAGCACATGAATACCATATTCAATAATACATTGTATTCATAGATACGTGGTTTATGACAATAAATGAAAACATTTACAAAAATATGGACTATGTACTCGATCAAGTGCTTAGAATTTCAAATTAGAATCACTTAATATAAGCTATTAAGTAAAAAAAAAAACCTTTATTAAAACGGATGGCCAGATTGAAAAAGTATTTAGGACCTGCCATATAGATACCTTGTTTAGCTTAGGTTAAAGAATGCCCCTGACAAATTTCAATAAAATGTTTATTAATTTGGAAGCTATCGTGGAACAAACAGGGAGACAGACATACAAACGAAATGCCAAATGGCCTAGTTAAAATGGAGCCTCGTTATGCTCGGTCAGTATAATCAAATTTTAATTTATATATTTTTTAAATAAGAGTCCATTATATTTGCAAAACTATGAATATACAATATATCTAAAATACATTTAACCAAACCATTTCGCTCAAACTAAATTTCAAAATAAATATATCTCGTTTGACTTATGCTTGAAAGATGGCGGATCACTGTAGGGTGTACATATTCTTGTATCTTATTTGGATATGTGTCTGTCCCGAAACATCGCTGAAAACTATTACCTGCGCTATTACCAAATCCAGTAAAAATGTTCATGATATATACTTGAATAGCTCATTTTCGTCATGATAGTTGTTCACATGTTAATTGTTGACTTGTACTGAACTATGAATTGAATTAAATAAGGAACAAACAATCCATCGTTTGTAATAAATATCAACGATAAGGTTATTAATTTTTGTGGGGTTGGAGGGGGAAGGAGAATATAGCAAATACAATATTTAGGTGTTATTTTAATTAATTATTTTTAAAGTAATAATTTTTATTTAACTAGGCATAGCGGTTTTTGAAGAAAGAACAATTCACTCTTGATCGTGAAATTTGGTCTCATCGTCAGAACTTAATGTGCAGATACCCTTAATCCTTTCCAGCCAAAATTAGCTAAAGTGTATTCTAAGAAATATTTTTGTTTTAGGAATTAATTTTAAAATCTATGTTTAAGTTACAACAAAAAAAAATTATTAATATAATTTCAAATAATTTTTTAATGTGTAGCCATTTGGCTATATCGGGCATTGGTCTTTCTTAGAGATAAAAAATAATATAAAAATCTTATATTAAAAAACAACGTAGCCATTTGTCTAAAGTCTCTTATAGTCAGTTCTGCCACTAGGTTGCACTCTTATAAAATATTCTTATTTGTAAAGGCCTACTTTGATAATATTGAAGTATTTTAACATATCAGTTTTACATATATATATGCATATACTTTTTAATTTCATATGTATATATATGTATGGTTTATGATCTTACCAATTAAATTAGGCCGTTAGTAGTAAGTGTGCTAAACCTATCGATAGTAATAAAAATTTCAAAATGAGAAGTTTTCCTAGCACTCAATGAACCAATATACAATAATATTGCCTAGCGCCTGTAAACTAGACTGTACCGGGTCGAGCGCGCGCGCTCAGTCGCTCGCTCACGCGCTCCAGTCTGGCCACCTCTCATTACAATCAATGTGTTCTATTTTATATTTTAGTCGCTCCCATGCTCACTCGCTCAGACTGGCCGCCCCCTTACTAGTATTTTCTTGCTCCGCGTCTCACCACCTGTTTGGGTTATACGCGTGTATACAAACTTCGCAAGTGTGTGCTAGGAAAGTAGAACTTAGATAAATGTTCCCGAACTTGCATGGTGATACATTGTGAAGCCATTTAAGAAAAAAACACCTCAATACACTCTACCTGTATTATAGTTCCGACTTCCCCACAACTGGCAAACCAGATCAAATGATATTGATATTTAAACCACGTGTTAACCGGCGGGGGTGTTATATTTGTTTTATAGGTCTATTATCAATCAAAAGTATCAGCTTAAGATCATATGAATTGACTTAAAAAATGTATGAAAATTATTTTAATAACTTGTAGTCCGCTTTGGTTGTCACATGATCTTAAAGCATAAATCTCACTATACAGAGTGTTTGGAAACTCATAGCCCAAAGTGTACATATAGCTTGTTTGAACCAAAATTATTACGAAATCCCTATACATTTACATCTGGAAAACTATGCTAGTACCATTAAATTGTGTCCAAAGTTTTGGCATACAGCGACGGGATAACAAAGCTGTTCAATCATGCACGTACAACAGGTTGCATAGGAGCTAGGCGCGTGGCACTACACACCTAGACGTCTTGAAGTATGGCAACAGAACATACCACAATTAATAGTAAACAGCACACCAGCCCATCTAGAAATGCGAATACGTTCTGAGGCTCATCACTAACGGTCCTACATAACAGAAAGTGCTTACCATTATTACATGTGTAGTGCCACGCGCCTAACTCCTATACAACCTGTTGTACACGAATTTTTGACAGCTGTGCTATTCCGGTGCTGTACGCCGAAACTTTGAACACAATTTAATGGTATTAGCATAATTTTCCGGATGTAGGTGCACAGGGCTTTTGTATTGCTGTAACGTGTTGATTAACTTTTCACACGTTAATACAACGAAAACCTATGAAAAGTCAATACTGTTACTACCAGATCTAATAAATTCTAATAATGTGTGGCAGATATAGACTCACTGCGACATCACAATTGGGAGACACCCAGTTCTCAGTAAAAGTTACCCCAGCGAACGAGGCAACTCGACTTGGAAGACCTACACGACCCACACTTCTATCACCCGAGCCAGTCGACGAGTAAATGAGAAAGGCATCAGTCCAGAGCATTCCACCAGGCATTACCTAGCGTTAGTTGTCGGCTAGCAT